>PVJX010020274.1:0-33578 GCA_004027295.1 Dolichotis patagonum | reverse complement strand
GATATTTGACAAAGGGGCTAAACATGTTCACTGGAGGAAGGATAGCCTCTTTAATAAATGGTGTTGGAAAAATTGGCTCTCCACATGCAGAAGACTGAAACTAGATCCATGCCTATCACCATGCACAAAACTAAAGTCTAAATGGATCAAAGACCTAAATATTAAAACAGAAACACTAAATCTACTAGAAGATAAGGTACGTGGAAATCTTGGAGACATAGGTGTAGGCAGAGAATTCATGAACAAAACACAAACTGCACGGGAAACACTTCAGAGAATCAACAACTGGGATCTCATATTATTGAAAAGTTTCTGCACTTCAAAAGAAATCACCATCAGATTGAAAAGAAAACCCACAGAATAGGAAAGAATTTTAACCAGCAGCCCCTCTGAGAAAGGACTTATATCAAGAACATATAAAGAATTGAAAAACATCAACCCCCCCAAACTCAAAGACCCTCTCCAAAAATGGGCAGCTGAGATGAACACACAGTTCTCAGATGAAGATATACAAATGGCAAACAAATACATGAAGAAATGTTCACCGTCACTGGTCATTCAAGAAATGCAAATTAAAACAACATTGAGATATCATCTCACACCAGAAAGAATAGCTGCCATCAAGAAATCAACTGATAACAAATGTTGGCGAGGCTGTGGGGAAAAAGGAACACTGCTACGCTGCTGGTGGGAGTGTAGACTGGTGCAACCACTATGGAAATCAGTATGGAGAATTCTCAGAAGACTAGGAGTGGAAGCTCCATTCAACCCAGCTATTCATCTCCTGGGTATTTTCCCAGAGAAACTGAAAAGTTCATATCACAGTGATATATGTGCACCCATGTTCATAGCAGCACAATTTGTAATAGCTAAACCTTGGAAACAACCAAGATGCCCATCAACTGTAGAGTGGATGAAAAAAATGTGGTATTTTTATACAATGGAGTATTACTCAGCTATATAAAGGATGATCTTGAGGCCTTCATAGGGAAATGGGGATAACTTGAGACTATCCTCATTAGTGAAATAAATAAGAATCATATTTATAAATATCACATTGTTTCTCTAGTGTAAAATGTAATAAGAACTGTAGGACTAATAAAACCCAAAATGTGTAATTGTGACTGTAAAAAAGAGAGGAAAAGAAAGTGCTCTAAAGGATATAACTGCATGTGTGTTTAAGTGTGTAAGATAGATGTCCATATTACTGTTTTTGTTAGAATGTTGAGCAGAACTGTTAACAGGCTCATTGTTTGAATGTGTACTTTGTATGTTTTAACTTTGTAACTTGAACAACTATTTCCAATGATGACAGTATGTAACTTATCAAGTGGCTATTTCTTAGTATTTTTGTTTTTGTTTTTGTTGTGGTTGTTCTTTTTTTTTTCTTTCCCCTTCCGAATTCTGTATTGTTGCTACCCTCTTTCTGTTTCGTTTGTTTTTTTTTTCTTTCTTCTTCTCTTTAAATAAAAAATAAAAATAAAAATAAAAAAATCAATGGCACTGCATAGCCTAAAAGTGAACAAAGGCACATTAAAATAAAAAATCAATTGCTCCATCTACCTAAAAAATCTGTCTCTATATGATAAAAATCCCAAAATTCTGATAAAAGAAATCAAAGAATACCAAAGTAATTGGAGACAAAAGCCATGTTCTTGGACCAGAATACCCAACATGATAAAGGTGTTAGCTCTGATTAAACTGGTCTGCAGACTGAATAAAAAGAATTAAAATACATTACATACATGTAGCTATTCCCCACAATGAATTTAATCATTATGTACTGCAAACATGTACTAATAAAATATTAAAACAAATTTCAAAAGTTATTAAAAAATCTAATATAACTTTTAAAGCAACCAGATGAGAAAATTGTTCTTCTCCATATGAAGACTTACATGGCTATTACAATAGAAAAAAACCTGGTCTGGCAAGGAATAGATGATATGGATAAATGTAACATACAAGAGAACTGATATGTACATAAGAGAAGCTATATCCATACTAAAATACACTCAATTGATTATTGACAGAAATTGAAGAATGATTCAAAGAAGAAAGAAAAGCCATCAACAAATTGTGCTAGAGAAATTGGCCATCAATATGAGAAAAAAATTAAACTAAACTTTTGAGTTTTAAAACTTCAAAATATATCACAAACTTAAATGTAAAATATAAATCTATGAAAATTTTAGAGAAAAAAAAGGAGAAAACTCAGAACCTAGGACCAGACAAGGAATTCTAAGATCTGTCACCCCAAAACCATTATCCATAAAAGGAAATTTTGATAGGCTACCATCAAAATTAAAAGATTTTTCCATGCCAAATACTATCTTAATGATGAAAAAGCAAATTGCACACAGGGAGTGCCTCAGTTACTGTTTTTCATTGCTGAGACAAAATACTGACACTTGAAATTAAAGAAGAAAATGTTTATCTAAACTCACAGTTTGTAGAGGTTTCAATCCATAGCTGGCTGGCTGCAAGCCTGGGTAGCATGGCAGAGGAGCATCACAGAGGAAAAACAGTTCCGGGTTGGCAGGAGACAGCAAAGCAGAGAAGTGGAACCCTTCTTTCTGTCCCTTCATACCCACCCAGGCTATACCCTGCTTTGGGTGGTGCCACCCACACTTAGTGTGGACCTTTCCATCATCCACACCTAGAACTTTACCAAACTAACTGATGGATTAATTAGTAAACACACAACATTCATTCCAGCATCAGACACCCTAGATCCAGCCACCTCTGAACATATGATGAGAATTCATTCATTCAGTTCACTCTCAGCCCTCTTGTTCAACTTACTAATAGAAATTCTAGCTACTACCGTTAAAAAAAGAAAAATAAAAGGCATACAGATTTTTAAAAAGGAAAAATAAAATTGTGTATTTGGATGATATAATTGCTTGCACAGAAAACTTCAAAACACCTACTTCTCAAAAAGAAAAAGAAAAAAACCTCCCAGAGCTTAAAAAAAATGTGTGCAATAAGTCAGAAAATTCATGATCAATATATAAAAATCAATGGCATTTAGTAATCACACATGTGACCACATGAGACTATTGTGAGACACCTAGATACAAGCCATAAAAGGAAGAGAATATTTGCAGATTATATACTCAAAAAAGCACTTCCATAGCCAGATTTATAAATGTACAAAAAGGAATTCATGAAAGACTTGTCTTTAGAGTACATCAAGAATATGTAGGGAGCTGCAAAGAGGATGTAGCTTGGTGATAGACTAGACTGCTTGCTTAGCAGATGTGTGAGGACCTTGGGTTTGAACTCCAAGCACTAGTAAAAACAAAACAAAAACGTATAAAGAATATTCACAACTCAAGAAGCAACACAAACAGAAATGAGAGCATACATTTCACCTAAGACATATACCTCCCCTCAGCTCAAGGTGAGTGAGAAAAGCTAATCTTAAATTTATATACTGCATGATTCTGTTAATGACATTATCAAAATAAAATGAAATCTGAAGAACAGGTTAATTATCTACCAGAGATGAAAGATAAATTGGAGATGGGGGGAGAGAGAGACAAAGTGTACTGAAGGCTTCCTGACAGTGGTCCACTTCTGTGTCTTCATCACGGTGGTGCACACGCAGACTCTCCATGTGATAAAACAGTCGGCTATATGCTCACGCACAGTCATGTGTGCATGTGTGGCTGGACACATTCAGCAAGCTCACTTTACTCAGGTCAATTTCCTGGTGTAAATAACACTACACTTACGGCCTTGGGGAAGGCCACAAAAGGTTTCACTGGGGATCCCTGTACACTACTGGGTAACTTCCTGCAGATCTGTAACTATTTCAGACATAAAATTAATTAATTAAAAACAAATAAATGGACAGTCAGTGTGTGCCAGACAGTTAGGATCCCCTTAAAACCAAACTAATATTTTCACAATATTAGTATTAGAGAAGGTGGACTTCAAGTCACAAATCAAGGTTAAGAAGGGCACTCCATTATGCAAAAATGGATGGTTCAAGTGATGTCATGTTGGTTATGAAAGTATAACCTTGAAATAACATAGAATCACCATTATAAGTTTATAAAACTTCAAAAGACACCATGAGAAAAAGAATTACACAGGTACTTTAAACCGGAATTCACCTTTCCAAGTCAATGATTATCAAGGACAAAAAAAATAAACATACCAAAGAACTAATGTGTCATTTTTAAATTTTTGTACTGTGAAAATAGAGGTAAAACTTACTTTTATAATGAGCATGGTACAATATTTAAAATCAACCATAAAATTGAGATAGTAAAGAAAACATTTACATATTTCAAAATGCTGTGTAGTACAGCTATTATCTCTGATCACAGTGCAATAAAACTAAAATTAACAGCAAGATCATAAAACAAAAATTCTTTTTCTCTGAAAGTCATAAAAGTAACTGATGGGTGAAAAGGGGGATGCCAACAAAATTTTTTCTAATACAAATACAATTTTTCAGTGATTAGATACTATTGAATCTGCTCAGAGAATACTTCATAGGCATGAATAATATCAGTAGACAAGAATGAAAATATACAAATCAAAAATTTTTAAAAGAAAGAGAAAATATAAACCAAAAACAAAAAGAAGACTTAATAAATACTGAAGGTAAATACAGCATTTGAAAACAGAAAAATATTAAAATTAACAAAAATCTTCAAAAGTAGTACTTCTAAAAACTAGTGAGACTAAGTTACAAGAAAATCTAAACAAGCATAAAAGTATGAAGACACCAGATAAAGGAAATTAACCAGATAAACTTGGATTTCTTTAAAAAAAAAACCTAAACCACAGTGATGTTCAACTCTATGCAAGATATGAAGATCTGCATCTTGACTCTCTCTGCAAATATATTTAACAAAATTCATCTGATGAAAGACAGCAAATATCAATAGATTTATTTCCATAGGATTGCATGAACTTTGAAAAAGGGTGCTATATCCAGATGGTATCACAGGAAATCTGCCGAATATATAAAGAGTAATTTATTTAAAATATTCAAGATAGTAAAACAAGTGAAGGTTTGAAGGTTTTTTTCTGAGGCAAACATGATTCCTGTATCAACATTGACAAGACTGAGCAAAACCAATGAACATCAATGAAAAAATTTCTGAAAGAAAATATTAGCAACCATAAAGAAATATGTCCATGTAGGCTCAACCTTCAGATTTTAAATATAATTTAATATTAAGAAACTAATTAATTAAATTCAGGACATTTATTGATTTGAAGTATACATATACAGTTTTTGTAGCAATCCAAAAGATACTTAACAAAATTTGACATCTACTCCTAAGAGAAACAATGAATCCTTATTTAAAATGACACTAAACTTGATTCTTCATCCAACATCATTCTTAATGTGACAATATTTGCAAAATTTCTCCTGAAATTGGGAATAAAATAAGAGTACCCTCTGAGGTTTGTGAAATTTTGTTCTGCTTTAACTAGGCAGCCAATTCTAATACTCATATACAAATAGAAATAATCTGGTAAACAATAAAAGTTAAAATTAAAATTCTAAATATCATTATATACTAAACAGGGAAATTCTTAAAACTCCTAAAGAGTTAATAATTAAAACAAGGTGGTACTGGTACGTGCCAGTAGAACAGAAAGGTAAACAAGAAACTGGTACCTGTCACTTGGTATCGTTTTTGTACTTCTGATGCTGGAAACATGAATGATTTATCCGTTTTAATAAATAAAATTTTTTTAAAATTAGAGGACAAAATAATGGGAAAGCGCAGGTCACACAGGCAAGGTCTCACACGCCTGCTGGGCTTGGGACCCACTGGGGACAGCACCTGGCACCCGCACCTGAGGCAGAAGGCTGAGTGCGGCTTGTGCCTGGCTGCAGGGCGCCAGACAGGGGCAAACTGTCCTTTCCTCTCAAAAGTCTTGGGTGTCAGACAGGGGCAGACTGTCCTTCCCTCTCAAAGTCTTGGGTGTCAGACAGGGGCAGCCTGTCCTTCCCTCTCAAAGTCTTGGGTGTCAGACAGGGGCAGACTGTCCTTCCCTCTCAAAGTCTTGGCTTTCACGCAGGCATGCAGGCATCTAAAGGCAAGGACACCCGCTGCTTGTTGAGGTGGGGGCGACTCTCCGTGGTCCCTGGGCCACTGTGGGGAGCCCTGCAACAGCTCCCAGACCCTGCCTGCCCTCCAGCACCCCGGCACCCTCTAGAAGCCTTTCCACAAGCACAGCTACTCTTTGCCTTCTCCCCTCTCCCTACAGTGCATAGCTCAGCACCCAGCACTGGGCTTTCAAAGGTCTGAGCCCACTTTTGGATCGCTCTCAAAGCCTGAGCTGCTTCACATCCTGTTAAACTGTGGGCACTCCTGTGTACCCTCAGAAAGATCCATGTGAATGAGTCCCACACCCACATACCCAGACAACCTGGGTGCTGACTCACCATCATGTGAGGACAGACCTTCCTTGTTTGGTCAACCTTTCACCTGGCCTCCGAAACTTCTAGATCCACGCGCACTTCCTTGTCAAATAGTTTTAGTGAAGAAACCTGCTAAGTCAGTTTAGCAGGAGCCCCGTCTGCGCAGACAGCTGCCACCCTTTTACCGTGCTTTCCTCTCCCTGGCCTGCCTTCAGCAAGAGCCCTCCATCCCGACGTCCCCCCCCTTAACCTTCCAGGCCCTGCTGTCCGCTCTGCTCCTTGACGTAACTGCCTACTTGCCTGTGCTATATTTGGAGTTGAGTCCAGTCTTTCTCTCTTGCTGTAAAACCCCATTGCAGTGTCCCTGTATCTATCATGATGATTCCAAATAAAATCTTCTTTCCTGGCTTTACCAAGTGTCATTGAACTGTTTTTCTTTAATAATGGCTAGCTTCCCTTTCATAATTAAACCAGTCCTATCTCACCCTGCTGTGCATGCCCCTTAGAACAGTGCTACTCAAAGAATGTCCTGAGACTCAGCTTTGTCCTGGAGTTGATTAGAAATGCAAACATACTGATCCCAGACCCTTTTCATTCTTCTCTTTAAGAAGATCCACAGGTGATTTGCGTTTCTCTGAGAAGCCTGCTCTTAAGAGATATTTTGTATGCTTGAAAGACCCCATTAAGGGAAAAGCAGAAGAGCAGAGGAAAAGGAAAGGCTATTTTATTTTCATGGATCAGTTTCTGTGAAATGTTCTTTACTCTAAAAACATGTGGTGTCCATGGATGCCTTGACTTGCTTAGCAGGGGAGGTGAGCAGGACATGGGAAATCATTCACACAGCCTCTGTATGGGGTGTTAGGCATGGAGTATGACTAAGCTGATCCCAGGGAAGCTGGCAGCCATTCAGCTTGTCCAAGCTCTGGGTCAAGAGGGGATGGGGGCTTGCAATGAGGCACAGCTGGAAGGAAATCTGTTTCCTTTAAAAAAGAAATTTCCAAGTATCCAGGTAAATCCACTGGAGATGGAGACTCGAGGATATGTGATGATGTTACCAAGAGAACAGACAAATTTAAAAAACATTCAGCATCTTGCCCAAACAGCCTTCTGGAGGAGAGGGGCATGGACTGCACATTTCTAAGAATAAAGTTACCCAGCTGAAACTTACTCTAGGGGTGAGGTGAGTCACAGAGTTCCTGAGCCAGGAACCTTCTGTCTTAAGGATTAAAGCAAGTAATGGCACAGAAGAGAAGACGCTAGTGATATTAGTGGTTGAGAGGATAAAAGAGGGAGTCAGAGATTAAAACACACTATGACATCATTCTGCTAGAAAGAAGAATGAAACCATATCACACTGAAAACAATGTTTTGTCCAGCTACGAAAGGATAAATTCTCACTGTAAACGTTTTGGAAACAATAGCTCAAAGATAATAAAGAGCCTTTATGCTACAGAGCAGACCCAGAGTGGTGATCCTCGCCTACCAACATGAGAGAGCAAAGTGGAACAGTTCAGTCCCCCAGTAGAGAACCAACCCAGAGTGGTGAGCCCCTCACACAAGAGTGCAAATGTGGGTGGTACACCTCTCCCGCCACATGCAGTGCAGCAGGCCTGCAGGGGAGCATGGGGCTTCACCCCATGGTGTAGAAGACTTGGAGCAGCACCTAGTCTCAGGGGAGAGAGCAGATCTGCAGCTGAGGAGTGGTGCCCTACCCCCAGTAGCATAGCACAGGGCAGCAGAGGCCAAGACTAAGTACCTGACCTGTCCCAGACAAAGCACCTAGGGAGAAAAGGGAGCAGATGCCAAACTATTGCCACTGAGTCCAACAACCCACTTTAACCCCTGCCTTGTGGCCCACATACAGCAGAGACCAGAGGGCTGGTCATGTTCCCCATCTGACAACAGGAGCAAGGGTAAGCCCTGACTCGAGCTATACCCACTATCTAGTGGGAACACATAGAGGTACCTGTAGTTAAGTAGGGGACCTCAAAGACCCACAGCCCTAGAGCTAGACATAGAACATCCAGTCTGGCTGGACACCAACACTGCAGATCATGGAAAAATACCATTCATTCAGTAATACAGGAATTGTATTGGTTTTTTTCAGGTTTAAGAGTTTTTCTCTCACTTTATTTTTTCTTATTTGCTTTCATTTTTTTCCTTTTATCATTTTCCTTTCCAACTTTTTTCTCTTCCTTCTTTGATCTCCTGTTTCTGTTGTTTATCTTTTTTCTGTTCGCCTTTTACAGTGGCTGCTCTTTATCAGTATTTAATTTCCTTTTACTTCTTAATAGGACCCTTATCTTATGTTTCTCTCCTCCTTATATCTCATCAATTAATTTTTCAAATTTTGCTTTTTACTTTATTGCCCAATTTGCCACCCCTCCACTTATACTGGTATATTTATAAGCTTTATGAATCTCTAGATAATTAGCTAACTTCACACTGTTGTTATGGAACACTGCACCATTGTTAGCATAGATAAAGTTGTTCCATTTAATAGATATTTTGTGTAGGTCAACACAGTAAGTCCCTGACTTAGGAATGAGTTCTGCTCAGGAGAACATTGGTAAGTCAGTTTGTTCATAATTCAACAAAGTGAGTCTTACAACACACCTATGAAATCTTATACAGCACACCTGTAAATGTGTTCAAGTCAAATGTTTGTTAAGTTGAGAAGTTACCAGATTTGGTTTCTTATAGTGTTCAGATATCATTTCTATGGACAAAGATATTACTTTATTGGTTCCCTGGAATTTTTCAATATTTAGTTCATATTTAAGGCTATCATTGATGTTGATATTATTAATATAGTCAAGATGGCATATAGCTGTTGCTATTAACTGTTTTTCCTGATATGCCAATATCTAGTTTGCCTAAGGGGCATTAACAATATTGTCACCCATTCTAGGAGAACTAGATATTGGGCAAACATTCTGCAACCTTCCATCCCAAGTAAATGGTGGTGGTTGCCTCCTGGGACCAACACAGAGGCCAGTAGTTAGCAATGCCCAGAGAACACTGAAAAGTAGACACTATCAAAGGATGTCTCCATGCTACAAACAAAACTTTCCACTATAATAAACCAACAAGCCACAACACAAAACAAACAAAAATAGAAACGTGAAAAGACAAATCCCCAAAATGCCTACAAATTCTCTGAAGTCCCCTGAAGCTGATTCATGATGCATCAAAAGAGGAAAACCAAAGGCTTGTACCTGAACTGTGAGAAATGATATTAGAGGAAGTAGTAAAACAGATTAACAAGGCAGTTGGCAAGGTCACAGAAGTTATAAATAACAAGGTATTGGGCTATTTAAACAAAATCATCAGCAAATCTAAAGAAGACACTATTAGAAAGATAGAAAAATTAAATAAAATTATACAAAATATGCATGATCAAAGTAGAAAAATATTAGAGTCCATAAAAGGGCTCCAAAAAATACTGGATATTAAAGATGCCAATGGAAGTATGGGCAGCAGACATGACCAATGTAGGGGCAGAGTCTTAGAACCAGGCTGTTGTCAGAGACCAATTAATGTGAAGCATATTAAAAATAAAAACAGAAACAAAAAGTAGACTCAAAAGCTCCTAGGTGATGCAAAGGAGACAAAGATTAATTGGAATTAGTAAAAAAAAATTCAAAAGATATGACATATGGCATTTAAAAAAACTGGTTCATAGAAATACTACCTGGAAATTTTCCAAATAAGGTGAAAGAGTTTAACATATAAACAAGTGATGCATGGCAAACCCCAAACAGCCATGATTGGAAAATATCTTCCCCCTGACACATCATAATCAAAATCTCAGAAGTCCAACACAAAAAGAAAAAGAATCTTAAAAGCTATTGGAGAAAATCAACATATCACTCATATGTTGTGATATGTTCCACTGGTATTGCACTGGAATCCACTGGAATTGCAGCAGACTTCTTAATACAAACCAGAAAGACTAGGAGTATGTGGAGTTAAGTGTCTGAAGCCCTAAAAGAAAACAATTTCCAACCAAGGCTAACATATCTTGCAAATCTATCTTTCAAAATTGATGAAGAAATAAGTTACTTTTATGATAAAGAGCACCTAAAGAAATTAATGTCCGCAAAACGAGTACTCCAAAATATTTCAAGGATATCCTCTAAAGAGACAAGGAAGCTAACAACGACAAGTCTACTAGAATAAGGAGGTGATCCCTGCCTGGAAACCAGCACCACAAGAGGGCCGCTGCCAGAGTGGTGACAGCTAGACCCAAACCTCTCTCTGTGAGTCAGCACCATTCATGGACTGCAGAGGGGGAGAATCAGGCCTCATCCGGAGGAGATCCCCACCTGGAAATCATATCATTTTCATTGTTTTGTTGGGTTGGGTTTCATTCTCTTTTGGTTTTTTGATTATGTTAAATCTGATGGCATGAGCAGCTACCTAAATGATAGCAAGACATATTATGGTAGCCACTTTGGATTTACTATTGTCTTGTTTTGAAGTCCTTTATTGCATTCATTGTTTTTTTTAATTGTTTCTATTCTATTTTGTTCTGTTTGATTTTTACTATGTCCAAAAGTATCTGCAGCTATTTTGAAGACAAAAAAAAAATCAGTATGCTAACTACCATTGATTCTGTAAGGTTTTGAAGTCCTGTGTCACTTATACTGGCTTATTTGGATTGGTTTTATTGTGTTTTATTTTCCATAGTTTTATCTTCTTTAAAATAAAAAAAAAGAAAAGTCTATTAGAAGAACTATACCAAGTAGGCTTCATGGTTAAGTAAAAAAGGATAGAGAATCAGCAACAGGAAAAGAAGGCTATAATAGGAATGTCAATACATTTCAGTAATTTATTCTGATAGTAAATGATCTCAATTCCTCAATCTAAAGACAAAGACTTGCCAAGTGGTCAAGAAACAAAATCCAGTAGTATGTATGTAAACAGTCCCATGGTTTGTGAACTCAAGTCTCTCTATTAGTCTGGTTGCAAGCCTAACTGGATGAGAACTGAATTCAGTTTGTCAATAAGGTCAACATTGAACCTAACCACTGAATTTGATTTTGCTCTTATCCAACTTACTTTGCAATAGGAATCATGGAAAAAAATTAGTTCATGAACCGAAGTTTCACCATAGAAGAAACACATTTAACCCAAAGAGGAACCCATACACTAAAAATCAAGGGTAGGAACAATATTCCATACAACAGAAACCCAAAAACAGGCATAGCTATGCAATATTTGGAAAAAGTGAACTTCACACCAAAACTGACCCAAAGAGGCAGAGAAGATCATTATGTATTGCTTAAGGGAACAACCCAACAGGAAGATGTAGTAATTATTAATATATATGCACCAAACAACCCTGAGTCCTACTTCCTAAAACAAAACTACTGAACAAAAAGGATCAAATAGACATAAATACAATTATAATGGAGGGCCACAAAATACAGTTCTGAATATTAGATCAACTACACTAAAAAAATCAACAGAAAAATGTCAGAGTTGGACAAAACTTAGGAACAAATTGAATTAATAGAATATCCCACACAACAAGAATAGAAAACACATTCTTTCAGCAGCAGGTGGAATTTTCTCCAATATACTTTCATGTGCCTTAACTAGTCAGTAAATCAGCCTTAGTTAAATGTAAAATAATTGAAATTATATCATGCATATTATCAGATCACAAGACAATAAAATTAAAATCAATAACAAAAAATACAGCAATTATTTAAATGCATGTAAACTAAACACTATACTCTTAATTAAACAATGGGTTATAGAAGAAATCAATGAAAAACTAAGACAGTTTCTAGAACTACAGTAAATATTATGCTAGGAAAATATACCATTGTGTAAAATACAATGAATACAGTTCTAAGTTGGAAGTGTATAGCTGTGAAAGCCCACTGGGAAAAAAAAAGAAAAGAAAAGGAGAAACCACAAAGAAATAACCTAATGATGCACCTCAAGGTCCTAGAAAAAAAAGAAGAAACCAAAACAAAAGCCAGCACAAGGGAAGAGATTATAAAGATCAGATGAGGAATCAATGAGGTTAAAGAAAAAAATACAAATAATCAAATCTAAGAGTTGGTTCTTTGAAAGAATAAACAAAATATTTAGCCATTAGCCAATCTAAGCAAAAAATGGAAGAATATACCCAAATCGGTACAATGAGAAATAAAAAAGATGAAACCACAATAGACGCTGTCAAAATAAAAAACATTAATAAATAATTAGCAAAGCTATCTCAATACATTATAGAATTCAGAAGAAATGGATTACTAAAGAAGATTTTAAAACCCTAAATAATACAATAACAGGCAATAAAATTGAAGCAGTTGTAAATAATCTACCAAACCAAGAAAAGTCCAGATCCAGATTCCCTGCTGAATTACAAAAATAACTTAAGAGAAGTTCTAACACCTGTGTTTCTCAAGCTTTTTAATGAACCTGAAAGAGAAAGAGTTCTTTCCAAAGTCATTCTTGCAAGTTGTTATTACCCTGAATCCAAAATAAGACAAGGATTCAACTAAAAAAGATCTATAGAACAATCTCTTTAATGAGTGTAGCTACAAAAATTCTCAACAAGACCCTAGTAAACAGAATGCAATGAATTATCAAAAAGATTATATAATGAACCAGCCTTCACCTCAGTGATGCAAGAATGGTTCAACATAATGGAAATAAATGAATGAAATGCATCACATAATAGAAGCAATAACAAAAACTACGTGATCATCTCAAATGATGCAGAAAAAGCTTTTGACAAAATCCAATATCCTTTCATGACATAGACACTGAAGAAAATAGGTGTAGAACTTTTTCTCAATCTGATAAAAGCCATGCATGACAAGCTTACTGCCAACATCATGATAAATTGGGAAAATCTAAAAGGTTTCCCTCTCAAATCAAGAATAAGACAAAGATGTACACTATCACCACTCAGGTTCAACATAGTAATCAAACCATTAGCCAGAGCAAACAGGCAAGAAAAAAACAAATAAAAGGGGTATGAATAGGAAAGAAAGAAGTCAGATTATCATTATTTGCAGATGACACAATCCTCTACATAGAAGACTCGCAACACTCAGCAAAAGACTCTTAAAATTAATAACCAAATTCAGTAATGTAGCAGGATAAAAAATCAGTACACAAAAATCAGTAGTGTCTTAGCCCTTTGGAGGCTGAAGCAGTAGTATCACTGTGTGTTTGAGGCCAGCCTGGACTACATAGTGAGAACCTGACTCAAAACAACAGCAACAAAAAATCAATAGTTTTCCTGCACACTAATAACAAACCCACTGAGAGAGATGTTAGGTAAAAAATACCATGTATGACAGCACCAAGAAAAAATTGGGAAGATAGCAATTAACCTAACTAAGGAAGTGAGAGATAAAATTATAAAGATCAGAGCAGAAATTAACACAATTAAGACTAAGAAAATAATACAAAGAATCAATGAATCAGAGTTGAAAGACTAAATAAAATTGACAAACCCTCAGCCAACCTTATCTAAAAAGGAAAGAAAATAATCAAACTCACACAGTTAGAAATGAAAAGGATAGAGTCACAACAGATCCTGCAGAAATCTGGAAGATCATTGATACCTACTTCAAGAACCTATATTCTAATAAGATGGAAAACAGAAGAAATGGAAAGATTCCTAGATATATATGAATTGCCAAGATGAATCAAGAAGGTACGAAGAGTCTAACTAAACTAATAATAGTTAATAAAATTGAAGATGTAATTAAAAACCTACCAACAAAGAAAAGCTCAGGTTCTGACAGATTCACTGCTGAATTCTACAAGAAACTCAAATAAGATCTAATGACACTACTCTTCAAACTCTTTAATGAAACTGAAAGAGAAGCAATGCACCCAAACTCAAATTCATTCCTGGAAGCAACCTTATTCTGATTTCAAAATCAGAGAAGAATCCAATCAAAAAAGAGAGCTGTAGGGCAATATCCTTAATGAACATAGATGCAAAAATCTTCAATAAGACAGTGGCCTATAAAATGCAGCAAATCATCAAGCAGATTATACACCATGACCAAGTAAGATTCATCCCAGCATGTAGGATGGCTCAGTATTTGCAAATCAAAAAATGTAATACGCAATATTAACAGAACCAAAGACAAAAACAACATGATCATCTCAATAGGCAAAGAAAAGTCATTTGACAAAGTCCAATACCCATTCATGATTTTTAAAAAACCAAAAAAACTAGAATATATGTTTTTTATATCACCCTAGTAAAAGCCACCTTTGACAAATCAACACCCAATATCATATTAAATGAACAAAAATTGGAAAGATTCACTTTAAATTCAGGAACAGGACTCATCTTCAATATAGTTCTGAAAACAGTAGCCAGAGAAATTAGAAAAGAGACGTAAGTGAAAGGAAAAAGGATAGGAAAGGAAAAAGTTAAATTATCATTATTCACAGATAGCAACATGTTCTACATAGAGGACCCAAAAATACTCCACCAAAAACCTTCTAGATTTCATAATCAAATTCAGTAGCCTAAGTGGATACAAAGTCAACACACCAAAATTAATAGCCTTCCTGTACACAAACAACAAACGCACTGAGAAAGAAATTAGGGAAACCCCACCTTTCATAATAACATGCAAAAAGTGGAACACTTAGGAATCAACCTAACAAAGGAAGTAAAAGACATTTATATTGAAAACTATAGTACTCTATCCAAGAGAATATCATAAAATGGAACAATATCCCTCATTCGTGGATAGGAAGAACCAATAGAGTAAAAATGGTCATAATTCCAAAATTATTATGCAAATTTTTTGCAGTTCTCATTAAAATATTAATAGTAGGGCTGAATATACAGCTCAGCAGCATGAGCACCTGCCTAGAAAACAAAAGGTCCTAAGTTCAATTCCTGGTACCAAAAAAAAAAAAAAGATACCAATAGCAGACCTCATAGAATTAGAGAAAATGATTCTAAAGTTTATTTGGAACCTCTTCTGGTTCTGGCAATTTTGTTCAACAAAGGAAAGGTAGGGAGCATCACAGTCCCTGACTTGAAATTATACTACAAAGCTACAGTGAAAAAAAAAAACAGTAAGATATGGGCAAGAAAACAGACCCAATGAACAGGCTATGAGATACAGAAACAATTCCAAATACATTCATTCAGCTACCTTATCTTTGACAAAGGGGCCATTTACCTTCAATGTAAGAAAGATAGCCTCTTTAATAAATGGTGGTGGAAATACTGGCTTTCCACATGCTGAATATTGAAACAAGACCCATATCTCCTCATACACTAAACTAAATTCAAAATGGATCAAAGATCCAAATATTAAAGCAGAAATACTGAATCTGCTGGAAGAAAGAATAGACATCCTATTCAAAAATGGGCATCTGGAATGAACAGACACTTCTCAGATGATGAAGTACAAATCACAAATAAATACATGAAAAAATATCACTGGTCATTCAAGAGATGCAAATTAAAACAACACTGATATTCTGTCACCCTCCAGAAATAATGGTTATTATCAAGAAATCAACCAATAATAAATGCTGAGGAAACAGTTGGGGAAAGGAATCCTTTTCCACTGTTGGTGAGATTATAGACTGGTGCAACTTCTATGGAAATCATTGTGAAGATTTCTCAAAAACTGAAACTAGAGGTTCTATTCAACCCAGCTATTATCCTTCTTGATATCTTCCCAAAGAATTGTAAGCATCATACCACAGCGATATTTGCACTGCCACATTTATAGCAGCACAGTTTGCTATAGCTAAATCTTAGAAACAGCCCAAAGGTCATCAACCTATGAATTGATAAGGAAGATGTGATTTAATTTATATATATATATATATATATATATATACTCCTCCACCATAAAGAAGGGTATATTTGAGACATTTCTATGTAAATGAATGCATCATGAGACCATACTCTTAAGTGAAATAAATCAGATACACATTTCAAATATCACATGGTTTCTCTGGTATGAGAGAAAACATAGAAGTATAAATAAGGACTAAACAGTATAATAGATTTTGTGACATAGGAAGAAAATGTCCAAATGTGAAGGAGAACAAGGGGAGTGGGGAGGAAGGCAGGGAAAAGCAAAAAAGAGAATAGCAGGAAATATGGAAACAAAGCTTTTGTACATAAGAGGGGAAGAGGAATAAGTGAGAGGGAAGGATTGTGGAATAAATAAGAAGCAAGGTATCAATATTTATTACTGAAATGTACCAATAAAATTAATTTTAAATTTAAACTAATTTAAAATAGAATGATTATTAAAAGACAGAAACAGAGCAAAAATAAAAGAGCAAAATAACAGATGGATAATAGGATGTCACGAGAGAGACATCCTGAGCTCCACTCAGGAGTGTAAACATTACACACTACACTCATGGACTCATACAATAAAAGCAAATTTTAAAAACTTTTAAAACCACAAAAAGTTTTAAAAATTAGCCACACGGTCACTACCTAGATTGTATTTCTCTATGTAGCTATTTAGTTCTGTCTTTATTTTTCTCATTATTTTGCAGTTTTCTCTTTATAATTACAGAATATAAGGGTTCAAATATGTATACTCTTCAGTTTAGAAGTAGATAGGATTTTTTAAAAAAAGAACAAAGAAATATCTTCATTCATGTTCTAGCCAACCAATTGCCTTACCCAGGCGCAGCTCCGAAGCACAGTCCCTCCTCTTTGCATGCCCATTCCTGGGTAGGCACACAGACGGCCGTTTCCCAGATAGGCAGTCACTGCGTGGGGCTCGCTGTTGTCATAGCTCCGCTTCTACTTTCACTGCTATCAGTGCTTGTGAAGCTACTCCATATTAGCCATCAAACGGACACATTTCAGTTTGTTTAATCACCTCACTCCTGGTCATAGTTCATTGTCTCTCTCTTTCAGTGTTATGAGGAAGAGAACTGTGACACCCACGAACACGTCTCCATGCACATATGCACACATTGTGTAGATTAAATCCCAGAGAGAAAAACTCTGGTACATTCTCTGCATTTCAATTTTTAGTAATGTCTTCAAGTCTGAGACAATTTAATCCCATACACAGCAATTAAGTGTATTCATTTGCCAATCCTTTTCTAGCTTCCCTAAGACATTGCCAGTGTCGTGGGCAAAAGACATCATCTTATTTTGATATAATCTGTTTCAAATGTAGCTGCTCAGAATTTCCTCATACATTTGTAGCCATTTTGGTCCTATGATGGTGTGTTCAATCTAATGTCATTTTTCTAAAGAGTTGTTGGGATATGTAAGAGCTCTTCATATATTATAAGTGGTCTTGTCCATGTGATCTGCTTTGATAATATTTGTATCAACAAATCATAGTCAACTGGACAGAATCAGTGCCTTTGGAGGTTAGAATAAAGAACACCTGAATGGCCGTTTTTTTTTCGCTGCATGTCAGTAAATCAGCTCCAAACAAGGGAAACAGAAGCATTCATCCATGCTCAACACTAAAAGGCCTCTGGGAAGTCACTCCCAAACTGGACACTGATGTTCATGGGATTCACTTGTCACTATACAGCTGGCCATCACTTTTCTTTCAGTGACATCAAGTATTTTCCTGCATAGCACACAGATTCCATGCTGTGATCTATTGAAAAACAGGCAAGCAGGCTGATAATTTTCTATGAAACATATTTGCTTGTTTTTACAAGTCATTTTCAATAATTTGAGTTTATAGAAATATTTAAAATAAGACAGAATTGTAAAAGAGAAGGGAAGAGAAGATGAAGGCTAACTAGAATGTTCCAAAAAGGATGCCCAGAGTTTTGGCACAATAGCTAAAAGTCGTTTGTCAGTTTAGCCTAATAGTACCGAAGCTTCAGTCAGGGTGACGATGGTCACAGTATTCCTACAGCCAAAGGACACAGCGAGTCAAGCCCAGCATCCCCAGGACAAAGAACCGTCATGTGAGAGGAAGATTTCCAGCGAGACTACATTTCCTGGAGCGCTATCTTGCTCCTGCCTCAGAGCAAGGCAAAGTGGAAACAGCAGAGAAGTTGAGTAAAACCACTGCACTTTGGTGAGGAGCATTAAAAAAAAAATTAAACCAGGCAAGTCTGTTGGAAGTTTTTCTCAATCAAATGCAGCAGCTGTACTAAGCAAAGGCAGGTAGGCCCATGTGCGAGCCTCACTCACAGCTGGGCGTAGCAATAGCTGAGATGGTGACATGGGAAATGAGCCATGGAGAGGGGGCGGGTTGGACGCAGTACCGATTTTAAGATTCCACTGGAAGAAAGGGTCCACAAGCTGCTGGAGAGCTGCCCCTCTGCAGCAGCTGGGCGCTAAGACGATCCCATGTGCTGGAGGTAGCAGGCTGTGGTTTATCAGAGGAGGCTCGTCAGTGCCTAAACAAACGAATCCCAGGCCTGCCTGGCAAGGGCAAGGTCCTGAGTTTGATTCCTCAAAAGAAAAAATAAAAAAGGAGTAGGAATCCGATTTTCCCTTCTAACAGAAAGTCCTCCAGGCCCTTCTCTCCTCCAGCCCTTGAGGCCCCTGCTGACTGGTCACCTCCCCTTACCTGGTGTATGAGCCAAGCCAAAGAAGGAAGCTTCTGAAAGCTGGAGGAGGGGGTGAAAGACTGGCACTGTCTCCTTCTCCTCTTCTACCCCAGGCCTGCAGTGAGCTTGACTCGCCCACAGGCTGGCCCGGAGTCCCTGTGATGCTGTACGGTGCTGAGTTGCAGCCCTCTCAGAGCTGGGCACTGAGGGGCCCTGCCTGGTTCCATAAGGGTAAGGCCAGTACGGGGTGAGAGCATGGGGAGCTCCCTGAAAGGCGGGCTCCTGTTTTGCCCTGAGGCAGTGAAGCTCTCCCTCAGGGGGTCTCAGACAGGGACTCAGCAGAGCTATGGGAGTGATCTCACCTGGGAACCTGCGAGCAACGCCAATTTTCAGGCCTATCACGTAAGAAACTCTGGGCCCTGGTGCGTTGGAGCAGTAAACTACTTTAATTAGGCTCCCAGCGGACTCCGATGCACACTGGAGTTTGAGGACCCATGGACCTGACTTGCACAAAGAAAAGTTGCTTTCCCATGATGCACTTCCACTCCCGCAGGCTGTGCATCAGCGTACAGTGATGGTACTCCGCTTTCTGCTTGGCCACGGCTGCCCTGAGGACCACCTGCTGCTCAGACAGCTCCTGAAGCCACACGCAATTTGGGGAGTAGTGGCTCCTTGGCTATATAGCACCTAATGGGACTACGATCCTACTTGATTTTTCCCAAAAGTTATCTATCAAAAAGCTAAGCTACAGTGTTCATAGCCTAAGAAAATTAACCACGGCATGGCTGTTTAAAAAAAAAAGCAGTTTAGATCAGTAAAGACAGATCCAATGTCTGAAAAATGTAAAGACTCATGTGTTGCTAAAGAGAAAAAGAAGAAAGGAAGGGCAGAACACTTCTCAAGATGAGACATTCGATTTATTCAAGGTTGTAAATATAGAAATCCAGACTGCCTGCTAAACTCAGAATAGTAACACTGCTCTCATCTAACAAGAGTGGAAGAAAGCATTAGCATACGCTTTACCTAGGCAGAAAAATGATGAAAACACACTCACTGCAGGTACCAGGTGCAGGCAACAACACAAAAACATGTCCTGTGGTTGATCAAATCCATATCTTGTCTTTCATATTTGAGGGTTTGGCTCAATGGCTAAACACTCAACATTAAAGCCAGTGTACAGAAAGGAGCTATGAAAAGCTTCCATCTTAATGCTGAGAAAGAAGAGCTGGTAACTTACTTATTTTTATAACTAAAGAGCAAGTGGTTAGTGAGTTGAGTCAGGAAGTCTCATAAAAGAAAATCTAGGCTCTGCATGGCTAGCTAATGATTTATTTCTTCCTACCATGCAGTTGCCAGTGCTATTAAAATAATGTCAAGGACATAATGATGAATTTAATCAGATATTGATGGTGGATCCGACAATGAGTTAGTGTCCAAAGTAATGACACATCAGGATAAAGTGCATTATGTGCTCACTTGTGTCGTTAAAGTGACTCCAGACGAGTGGAGGCACAGCACTGAGACTTCCTTCAGATGCATTAAATGACTGCTTTTGAACTAAAAGCTCCCCAGCTCCTATCCTGGGATAATGCATCAGAACTGGAAGTCTTGCATCTAAGGAGAGAGAGAGAGACAGAGAGAGAGTCCCAGAAAGAGGAAGGGAGGGTAGGCTCCTTCAGGTCTCAACCAGATCAAGAATGCTTCTGCCATTGTGCACACATCATTAACAAAGCCAGGATAGGTATTAAAATGTGAAATATGCCTGAAATTGTAAACCATGCAAATAATCCATAAAGGACAAACGGAGGCCCAGATTTACTTAATTCTTAAGACTTCAAGTAAAATGGTGTCTTCGTTCCATTAACAGACTTTGTTCAATGCCGCCTAATCATCTGATTATACTTTTCTTGAAAAGTATAATCACTTTTGAGATCTAAATTACCTATAACTACAGGGCTTCTTTTAGGAATTTAAGATGTGTTCCCATTATTTGTTATATCTTTGGCCTTAGCTATGAGAAAAATAAATTGGAGTTTAAAATGTTGCCTCAAATCACACTTTCTCCCAAATCATCCTTTGGTCTTTCCATTTTGAGAGTTTGCAAAGTGGATTTGTTGTGTTTAGTGTCTATATTTGTAAAATTAAATAGGAATTGTCAGTTCACTGTTTTGTTTTGTGCTATATATACAACAGAAAGGAAATAAAATCTGAAAACAGTAATGGGTAAAGGGAAAAAGAAAAGACAAGAAAATAAAGAAATACAACAAGGAAGTTTGCTCAAAATACAGCAGAAAAGGAAGAAGAAAGAAAACAAGAGATGATGTAAATCAATGTCAAGAAGTCTTGACACAGGACTACTTCAAAATGAGACAAGGAACCTGAATTTCCTTATTGTCCCATAATCCAACACACCAGTTATTCAACTTTTATCTTATTTTTATTCCAAGGTCAGAAGAAGAAAGTATGGAACCTGAACACTGAATTCAAGATTGTGCCACATGTCATGTATGTCTAAAGTTGTGGACAGTTTCAGTGTCAAGCTGTGCATATTTACAAGGATGCAAAGCTTTTCACTGCTTATATCACTTTGCTTAAAGAGGGCTTGACGTGAAAGCAATCATAAAACTTCTGAACTATGATGATTATTATAATTGGCAATGGTTACTAAATTCTTGTGATGCTTGGTTCGGTAAAGTTACCTCCTCATCTTCCTCCCTCATCGTCTCTTTCCTCTATTTCTCCTCCTCCTCCTCCTCTTCTTTTTCCCTTTTGCCTTCTCTTTCTCTCTCTTCTTCCTCTTTTCTTCTTCTCCTCCTCTTTCTTTTGTCTATGTCTCTCTGTCTCTCTGTCTCTCCTATCTCTCTCTCTTACATGCACACACACACTCAGCCTCCCCTCCCAGGAGTATGAGATTTATTAGTGCCACATCCTTCTATGTATCCATGATCAGTTCTTTTTCTGATGCCCCAGGTATCTTTCAATTATGCATTAACACTGTTTGGCTTCTGAAATTCACGTGGCTTTTAGGACTTGTGCAGCAGGCTGGTACGCCTCAGTATCTATCCTTGCCTTTTTTATCTATTTGCTAGTAAACTTTAAACACCCGATCAGAATGTTGTGAATAAGAGTTAATTTTCAAGCTGCCCTTATCTATTTGTGTGGCCCTATGTTTAAGTATTGGCCAGCTGGGTATCACTCTGCTGTAGCTCTTTGACTCAAAGTCTTTTGTCCTCTCCTGCTCATTCACTTTGTCTTGCTAGTTGAAGTAGATACCATACTGGAACACATAAGGACCATGAGGAGGAGAAGAGTAGTACCTAACTGGCCCTGTGGGGCTGTGACAGCAGCTTCAGATTATTTTTGCTCAGACTGAAAATGACCAAACTCTATTTGTATGAGCTCCTCTCAGTCTGAGCAGTCGCATTTAGCCTGGATCATCCAGGCATTTAGGTGCTGAGTCTGCAGGCACAGCTCCCATCCAGCCACCTGGAGATAAGAGCTAAGAGGCTTTAAGAAGTGGCATGAACTTGCAAGGCAAAGAGGCCTGATGGAGTGTCTCCATGGCACAATAACTAGTATTTCAGAGTTAAGGAGACTTTGAGGTTAAAAATTGAGTGAGAATGATGTAAAGGTTAAATAATCCACCAAATATAAAGTTCCTGGCATCTAATTAAAATTCAGCAAGTGGCTGTGGCTGCTGCTCAGGTGTCAGATCCTCTGAGGAGGTGGGAAGATAGGCAGGGTGGGAATGGCTTCATCTGTCTGTATTGTTTCTGCAGCCTGAACCCTGGTGATTTGTGGATGGTGTGAGCCAGCCATGGTCGGGGAAGGGACAGGAGGCAGCCAGGCAGACACGGGGTTTCCTACTCACATTCAGTCTCTCCCTGTGCCCCTCTGGGTTTCTGTGGATCAGGGACACAACATATCTTCCTGTGGCTGACAGATGTCTGCTTTTGCTATGCTGTGCTCATTCACTGCACCCAGACCACTCTGGCCTGTTCAGGCTGAGTGCAATGAGGCTCCATGTCCCCATGTACTGCAGGTGTTGGTAGAGTGAGGCACTTGCCAGGAGCAAAGATGTGTTATAACCTCTCCTAAGTCCAAGGTAACATTAGCAGGCCAAAAACTCTGCAAATGCTAGGGTCCAGTGGAAGTTTCTGCATTCAGCCATGCATCCAGATGTGCCTATTGATAGGGTGCCAAGTCATTCCAAAGGCTTGAATCATGTGCAGCTCCAAGGCCTGCCAGCCAGAGCCAAGGCACAGGATGCCATCCCAGAAGCAATCTGCTGCAGAAGGGGCAGGGGTGTGTGTTGTTTAAAGGAACCCTTCCCTTATGGTTTCCACCTGGTAAGTGACATGTCCGTTATGCCAGTTATTAGCTGTCCTCCAAAGTGCTGACCTTGCTGCAGGTCTTTGAAGTATGGCCTTCACGTGGACATGACCACCAGCCAGCTTGATGATAAGAAGCAGCCTGATCTGGGAAGAACACTCACAATCCCGATGATCACAGTACCTAAAACACACTTTCTTGTCTGAAGCTTTGGTGCATGAAAACACCAAAGAGCCATAGGGTAAAAATCGAATTGGTAGAGGAAAACATCACCTAAGCCACAATTGTCCTGGAAAGCATAGGTTTGTTGATTCATTTCAAGCTGTGTGTTCTTGTTAGAATGCAGCTAGGACAAAAGAGAGGAGGGAGGTAATTTGCATCATCTGCCACTCAGTCTCAGCTCAGCCTGTGATTCAAGCCCTGGCATCTCCATCCCTCCTCCAGCCCACACACACTCATTCCCCCCACCTCTCAAAAGAGATATTTTTGCATCTTTTCACAAAACCTCAGGCACATTCCTGTCCTAGCAAGGTGGAGCTCAGAGAATTTATACCAATACTCTGCACCTCAGAGGTCAAGTTCAGTGAACATCATGACCCAGTGAGTTGGTCTTGGCATCCAACTTCTAAATGCAGCACCATTTCCATGGGAAGAGAAATCTGTTCTGGGTTCTAACATGAGCTGGTAGATGACCACAAGGAACACAGCTGGATCATGTTCATGACTGTCTAAAAATTGGCAAACACGCAAGATAGCTTTGGACAATACAGAAGATGGCACGTACAGAAAGCTCAGGCAGAGAGAAGTTATAAATGTAAGACTTCATTGTAAGTTTATTTCGCTGCCAAACCTATTCTTCTTCTGCCTCGTGATGAGAGACAATTGCACATGTAGAGGGAGGGAGGCAAGGCATGGGGTGGGGGACCTCTAGCAGCCTCTCTCCTCAGCAGGAAGCAGCCATGTGCCCTCCCCGGAAGTAGTTGTGCACAAAAAGCCAGAGGCAAAGTTGAATCATCAGGTAAAAGAGAAACAGACAGCCAAGTTATGCAAACTCTGTTCCCCATCTGCATCAAGCTGTTTCATATCATGTGGTTACTCAGTACTTAAAGGATGAAAGTCTCATTTCAAGTAATTGTGACATTTATTGTGGTTTTGAATAATGACCAACTGTGTCTCAAGTCCAACTCTCTCCAAAGAAAGGCTTACGAGCCATAAGCTTCAGAAACCTCGGGCACACAGTTGCAGGGCCTGTTCCTGTGCGGACAAAGCACAAAGCACGTATAGATGCTGAGAGTCCCACAGGATTGGAGCCTGAGAGTCCACTTTGGGAAAGCAGACTCTTTCTCTGAAGTTCCTGCCCAACCTGGGCAGAGACACTCATCCTTGCCTTGTTTCTTGGGGTCTTTGGGGGGAGGTAGTGACGGAGGCTGTGTGAACTGTCAAGTGAACTCTGTGTGTACAGATTTGGTGAAAATAAAAGTCCAGGTGAGCCAAGGCAGATTTTACCAGGCACTCAGCCAGCAGGAGACAGCATACTCTGGAGTGGAGTGAGCTGGATGGAGAAAGGTCAGTTGTAAGTTTCAGGCTACCCCAGGAGGGGAGTGGTCTCACAGGAGGAGTGTGTTGCTCACCCCTACTTCCAATCCTCACCCACAAATACAATATTTGGCTGCATGGGGCTCCCAGCATTCCTATTCCCTATAACTTCCAGAGACCTTCTCATTCTTCTGTTCACCTTGAATGTGCAAGGTACGGCCCCAAGATCATCAGCTGCCTAAACTGCCATGAGCAGCAGGAGCAAAGTCATTACCAGTAATCAGTAAAGCACAGAAAGAACTTTCCTTTAAGCATCCACCCAAACCAGCATTTCTGGAGGAGTTGAAGGAACTGAACTAGAGGCACATGCTTTGTTTATAGGATCTCATCCTGTTGTATCCAGTGGATCTAGGGTCTAGGGGCTCCCAGACTCACCCTCACTGGGATTGTCTCTCTCCATTGTGGAAAGAGAAGAAGAGTCGGAGAAGATCAGTGGGACTGAGCACCCTTGGACTGCAACAGCAAGAGCAGAGGAGCAGACCATATCACAGTATCCCATCCCATCCTGCAACAAACGGCATGGGAGGACAGAGCCTGCCAGTGGAAGAGGAACACAGAGGGTGAGCAAGGACCAGGAGAAGCCAATGGTGCATGGGACTGGGAATAGGACCTGTTTTTGAGAACAGTACAGCAACTGGGAGAGAGATGCTGCCAAAAGAAACAGGATAAAGTGTGAGAACCTGCTAAGGGACACATAGAAAGTACTGGCTGAAGACTGGCCCTAGACCCCACATCTGGAGGCCAAAATCAGCCTCAAATCCAGCACAAACTTCACATCAGGTTTGGCAGTGTTACCCAGTAATTTTGGGCTCTCAATGTACACCAAAGTAATTTTGGTTTTTCCTTTTATTTTTTTGTCTTTTATTTGCTGGTTTGTTTCTCTTTCCTTTCATTTTCCTTTTATTTCTTTTGTCTTTTACCTATATTTTTGTTCTAATCTATTCATCTTATTTCCCCCTTTCCTCAGTTTACCTCTCTAGACAATCATGTTTTCATATGAGTGAATAGTCTTTCTAATTTTTCTGGTCAACTTCAATAATCCCTTTCTTACTCCTTCAGTCTTTTTCTTCTGCCCTCTTCTCTAGTATCCCAATGCTTGGGTGATCATCCATTGTCCTAAAGCCTGATTTCAACTTTATCTTCTTTCAGTTATCTCTGCTATATCCACTATCCTTAAATTGTCCCATCACAGGGTAAAACCACTCTAACAAGAGAAAGTACTTTGCAATCAAGCTTTGAATTTATGATAGATTCTGTTGCATAGCTGTAGATTTTGCTCTTATGGTTTAAGACACAAAATTGATAGCTACTACAGTTTTTCAGTTTTTATACTGCGCTAGATGTTACTGTTATTGTTAATTATACTACTTTAGCTAGGATGCCATATCTGTTGTAATCAATTGTCCTCTCCTGTAATAATACTGGGAAGCTCTGGGGTAATCACCTCACCAAAATCCAACAACAAAGGATGGAGGACTGACCCAAACAGATGCCAGTATCTCATTCTTAATTCATTGAAAAGGGAGGATCTTGGGACACACAAAAACCAAGAATCTCCTACACTCAGAAGATATCCCTGAAGAATAGACTGTTTCCAGAGAGTCCTTTATACTAGTGATATAGCTACCTACTACAAAAATTTACAAGGATCAAAACAGAAAACAAAACATGGAAGTAGAAAATGACATGATGCAGAAGTAAAATGCAACCTCAGACCTTCAGTCCACCTAGAAAAAGTCTAGGAGACAAGATAGAGGAAAATTGAAGGCACACATTAGAAATTTCTGAAATAATAGCTACTGAAGTAAAGAAACAAATCCATGAGGCTATAGAGAAAAACAGATCAGAAATAATCTCTTGGGTAAAAAAAAGTCAGCATTCATAAAGGAATTGCTTTGCAAATTTAGAGTAGCTATAGATAAAAAAATAGATGATGATAGGAAATGGATGGAAACCATGAATGATCAATATAGGAAATAAATAGAACGCATGAAACAGATTCAAACTGATATATGGGAAATTAAAAATTCCACTGAAAGCTGAGAAAACCTCTAAAATGAAACTGAAGATAGACTTTCAAACCTTGAAGACAAGATTGCAGCTAGCAATCATGAAAAGAAAGATCTCTTGGGGGAAAAAAGGATCAGGAAATAACAATTCAATAGGTTCAGATCACACACACAAAACTAGTGGTGTCAATAAAAAAAGTAGGAATAAACACAAGTGATATAAAAATATTTGCAGAAGTAATACCAGAAAATTTTGCAAGCATGGAAAAATAATTTGACATACAGATAAATGAAGCATATAGCATTCCAATTAACCAGAACTAAAATATGTCTACTTGCAGACACAATAATCAGCACAAGAATGTAATATTAAAAGCTGATGGAGAAAAGAAGCAGATCACCTATAAAGGAAAACCAATCAGAATGGCCACTTCTCAACATGAACTCCCAACTCAAGAAAGGCTTGAAGTGAAGTATTTTAAATTCTGAAAGAAAACAACTTCCAACCCATATTGATGTACCCTGCAAGACTATCTTTCAAAATTAATGGAGAATTCAGGTACTTCCATGACAAAGAACAACAGAAGATATTCATGACCACCAAATCAACACTATAAAGGGTACTGAAAGATGTTACAGGCATGTAAAAACTGATCACAATTCTAAGAACAATAACTGAAAGAAAGCACTAAGCAGGAAAACAATTAAATGAAGGGAAAAAGCAAGGAACCAACAGCAAAAAAATACCATGACAAAGATAAAGCAATACACATCAGTTATAATCACCAATGTAAATGGCCTGGGTTCACCAATCAAAAGAAACAGAATGGCAGAACTGGCCAAGAAACAAGCTCCAACAAAATGCTGTATACAAGAAATACATTTAACTCAAACAGAAATTCACAGACTAAAAATCAAAGAATGGAAAATAATACTCCATGTAACAGAAACCCAGAAAGAAGCAGGGGTAGCTATTCTATTTCCAGACAAAATGAACTTCAAGAATGATCAAAAGAGATAAAGAAGGACACTACATACATGTTCTTGGAAAGCATCAAGAAACAGAGATAACAATCATGAATATGTATGCACCAAATATGGGAGCACCCAACTATATGAGACAAATATTAACAGACATGAAAAATCAAATAAGCAATAACACAATTGTAATGTAGGACCTTAATGTCCCACTCTCACAAATATATCAACCAGACAAAAAATCAGCAACAAATTATCAGGATGGAACAAAACCTGTGGACAAATGGGCTTAGTAGATGTTTACAGACTCTTCTACCCAATGACATCAGAATACACATTCTTCTCAGCTTTACATAGGACAGTCTCTAAAAAAGACCATGTACTAGCCTATAGAACATGCTTAAGTTAATGCAAAAGAATTGAATTATTCCATGTATATTATCTGATAAAAGTGCAATGAAACTGGAAATTAATGGCAAAAGAAATTTCAAAGACTTAGAAACACATGGAAGTTAAATAGAACTCTGATGAACAGCCAATGGATCACAGATGAAATTAAAGAAGAAATTAAACAATATCTACAATGATATAAAAATGCAGATGCAGCATATGAGAACCTGTAGGATGCAATGAAATCTGTCCTAAGAGGAAAATTCTGGTTGGGAATTCTCAGATTGGGAAAATAGAATGAACACAAAAACACAACCTAATGCTGTACTTCAAGCTTCTAGAAAAAGAAGAGCAAGTCAAACCCAAAGTCCATAGAAAGAGGAAAATTATAAAGATCAGAGGAGAAATTAATGCAATTGAGACTAAGAAAATAATACAAAGAATTAGTGAAGATTTGGTTCCTTGAAAGAATAAATAAAATTGATAAATGCTTAGCCAACCTTATCAAAAAAGGAAAGAAAAATTCAAATTCATGCAATAAGGAATGAAAGGAGTGAAATCACTACAGACCCTGTGGAAATTCAGAAGATCATCAATACCTACTTTGAAAATGATTACTCATACAGGATGGAAAACACATAAGCAATGGACAGATTCCTAGAAATGTATGAATTCCCAAAGCTGAATCAAGAAAATATAAAAATTCTGAATAGCCCAATATCAATCAATAAACTTGAAAATGTAATTTAAAACTTACTAACAAAGAAATACCCAGGTCCTGATGGATTCATGGCTGAAATATGTAAGAAATTTAGAGAAGATTTAATGCCAATACTCCTCAAACTCTTTAATGAAATTGAAAGAGAAGCAATATTCCTTAACCTCATTCCTGGAGGCAAGTATAACCTTCATATCCAACCACAGAAAGACCCAATCACAAAAGAGAACAAAAGACCAATCTCCCTAATGAACATAGATGCAAAAATTATCAGTAAAATACTAGAAAATAGAATTCATCATATCATCAAGAAGATTACACACCATGACCTAGTGATATTCTGCCCAAGAATGCAGGGATGGTTCAACATTCATAAATCAATAAATGTAAAAAGTTCAAACACAAAAATCACATGATCATCTCAATAGATGCAGAAAAAGCTTTTGAAAAAGTTCAAAATTCATTCATAATTTTAAAAATCTTACAGTAAATAGGAATAGATGATCTTTAGATCAATTTGATAAAAGTCATCTATGACATGCCAATAGCCAACATCATACTGAATGGACAAAAACTGAAAGCTTTCACTCTAAAATCAGGACAAAGACAAGGATGGATGTCTACTTTTACCACTTCTCTTCAACATAGTTCTGGAAACATTAGCAAGAGTAATTAGACAAGGGAGAAATAAAAGGAATAATGATAGGAAAAGAAGAAGTTAAGCTACCACTATTCATAGATAGCATGATTCTCTACATAAAAGATCACAAAAACTCCACCAAAAGACTTCTGGAATTAATAATCAAATTCAGTAGCATAACTGGATACAACGTCTGTACTCAGAAATCAATAGCATTCCTTTATGCAAACAACAAACTCACTGAGAGAGAAATTAGCCTTCATAATAGCATCGAGGAAAAAAAAATACTTAGCAATTAATCTAACAAAGGAAGCAAAGGACAAATACATTGAAAATTACAGTACTCTTAAAAAAAGAAACAGAAGAGGATATCAGGAAATGGAAAGATATCCCTTGCTCATGGATAGGAAGAACAATTTTGAAAATTGCCATACTTCCAAAGCTGTTATATAGATTCAATACAATCCCAAATAAAATATCATTAGCATACCTCACTGATCCAAAGAAAACACTCCTAAAATTCATTTGGAAATGGAAGAGACCTAGAATAGCAAAGGCAATGCTGGGCAAAAAGGCAAGACAGGAGGCATCACAATCTGAGATTTGAAATTATATTGCAATGCTACTGTGATAAAATCAACATAGCTCAGATAGATGGCAGAACAGTAACCAGCAGAGTAAACAGCCTTTCTGGGAGAAACAGTCCAGATGCTGGAATATAGCATTCTGGAGAAGACAAGAAGGAAGTAAGTGGGTCCCCTTGACTCAGGAAGAACCTAAAGTGAGAACTGAAGCCCACAGAGAGAATAAAACAGAAAAAAAAAAAAAAAAACCAGAAGAAGGCGATAGTTGGCGGCACTTTCACCCAGAGCCAGAACCACTATGTGAGAAGCACTGTTGGAACCTGGGGACACATGGTCACAGTGAAGCTGGTGGCTAGCAAGCCTAAAGGCCTCTCTGGGGAGACACAGTGGCAGAGGGGAGCAGTGGACCAGAGAACTGCATTGACAGGCAGTGAGTGTGGGGGATTCAGTCCTCCCACAGGAGTGGGTGATTGGCCAGGGGCCATTTTGGAGTCTGGCAGCATAAGTCCAGAGCCAGAATTGCAGCTGGCTTCATTCAGCCACTCCTAGCTCAGACCAGACTGGTGGAAATTGCTTGAACTGAGTCCCACCCCTGTGCACAATCCAACAACCACCACTGAGGTTTCCCTAGAGCTATCCCCAGCCAGCTCCGCCTGCCCTGCACATACTAACTTGGTGAGGGCTACCTCTGGATAACCAGCTTGGGAGGGAGGAGCCAGCCTGCCTGCCCCTGCTTGCACTCCACCAGCCACCAATAGCCCTATGCCAGTGCATGCAGTGGTCACCATCAGATATCCCTAGCCAGCATACTTCAGAGAAATTACAACCGGGGCTGGGGATTTAGCTCAGCGGCATAAGCGCCTGCCTTGCAAGCAGGCAGTCGTGAGTTCGATCCCTGGTACCGATAAAAAAAAAAAAATTAAAAAAAAAGAAAAAAAGAAATTACAACCAACACAGGAAGTGCTAGGGACCCCACTACCAACTTGTATGGAAGAAACCAGGAATATGACAAGAGGAAGAAGCAAAAGGCAGTCTCTGGCTTCCAACCCAAGCAGTACTGGTCCGGGAGATATACACATGGAAGAGATCAGGAGTCACAAACCTGAAGTTTCTGAAGCAATAGCAAATGAAAAAAGAAACAACTTCAAGAGGCTATAAAAGAACTTAGAATGGAAATACTATCTCAGGTAAAAGAAGACATGAGAAACATAATAAAAGAATTGCTAAGAACCTCTAAAGAAGACACAGATGGAAGAATAAAGGAGCACAGAAAAATGAAGGAAACCTTCAATGAAGAATATTTTTAAAAGATTTAGAATACATGAAACAGATTCAAAGAGACTACCAGGAAATTAAAAACTCCATTGAAAGCTGGCAAAACTACTTGAAAGAAACTAAAAATAAACTATTAAACCTTGAAGAGAGGTTTACAGCTTGTGATTGTGAAAGATCTCTTAAAAATAACAAGGAACCAGGAAGTAACAATACAAAGGCTAGAAGATGACAAGAGGAAATATAACTTAAGAATAAAAAATGTAAGTGAAGAAGCAGGGGTAAACACAAATGAAATACAAAGGCTATTTACAGAAATAATTAAAGAAAACTTCCCAAGCATAGGGAAAGGAAATGATATTTAGATAAGTGAGGCATACAGAACTCCAGCCAGCTATAACCAAAATATATCTAAACCCAGACATATAATAATCAAGATCTCAGAAATTCAACACAAGAACAGAAAATTAAAAGCTATCAAAGAAAAGAAACAGATCACCTATAAAGGAAAACCCATCAGAATCACGACAGACTTCTCGACACAAACCATCAAATCAAGAAGAGCTTGGAGTGAAGTATTCCAAGTCCTGAAAGAAAATGACCTCCAACTCAGATTTATGTACTCTGCAAAACTATCTCCCAAAAGTAATGGAGAAACAAGATGTTTCCATGACAAAGAGGAACTGCGGGAGTTCATGACCACCAAACCAACCCTACAAAAAATTCTGAAGGACATTTTGGAGAAAGAGACAAAAGACCATGGTTTTAGGAACAGTGGCAGAGGGGGCTCTTTGAATGGGGCAGATAGTGGAATGAAGGGGAAAAGTAGATTACCAATGGCAAAAAAATAGCAATGCAGAGATGAGACAGAGAAGGTTGGCCATAATCACTAATATAGATAGCCTTGATTCACCAATAAAAAGAAACACAGGCAGAGTGGATCAGGAGATAGGGTCCATCAATATGCTTTATATAAGAAATACATTTACCCCAAAAGGGGGTTTATAGACTGAAAGTCAAAGATGAGAAAACAGTGCTCTATGTGACAGGGAACCAGAGAAAAAGTGGGAGTAGCTTGCTCATCAGCTGCAGATTGGTTAGAAAGTATGAAACTTTCATACAATGGAAAATTACTTGGCTATAAAGAAAGAAAACCTTGAGGCTCTTGTAGGCAAATGGATACAACTTGAGATCATGCTCAGGGGTAAAAAGCTTCAGAATCACTTAGGTGAATAGCAGGTTGCCTCCCTAATATAAAAACTAAAGGAGTTAGTGGGATCCAAAATTCACAATACATCCTGTGAAAGTGAAATGGAAGGAATTGTCTGAAAAGGGAAGGCAGTGACCATTGTTAATCTATCATGATTTGAAACCCACATTGTTTTCATTGTTCTGTTTAGTTTGGTTTTATTCTGTATAAGTTTGTCTACTTGTATTAGATTTTATGGTATAGACAGCTATTCCAAAGATAGCAGGATATATATTGTGGAACCATTTTTGATTTCCTATTAGCTTGATTTTAAGCCCTGCATTGCTTTCACTGTTTTGTTTTGACTGATTTTATTCTATTCTGTTTTGTTTGATAGTATCAAGTCTGATGGTATAGGCAACTACCTTGAAGACAATAAGACTCACTATGGTAGCCATTCTGGTTTGACTATTATTATCTTTTGAAGACCTATAATGTCTGAAATGTTTTGTTTTTATTGGTTTTGTTCTGTATTGTTTTGTTCAATTTTATTATGCCTGATAATATGGGCAATACTTTTCAAGATAATAAGAGGCGTTATGGTAGCCATTATTGATCTTCTTTTATTTTGTTTTTAAGCTATATACCATGTTGATCCTTTGGTTTTGATTGACTGTTTTGTTTTGTCTCATTTGGTTTTATTTTCTTCAAAATAAAATAAAAATCAACATAGCACAGGCAAAAAAGCAGAACGGAGGATAAACAGAGCACATGTAACTATAAACATTCTCAGCCACATTAGCCTTAAATACAACACAAAAATGGTTCAGTGAGGAGGTTTTATGTTCATTATGCATATGAATTCTCAAAAATTGAGGGAGACAATAGTCACCTTTGGATACTGAGAAAATGTTGGATTCTTTCTGTAATGTGAAGAATCTTTTTTTT
>PVJX010020273.1:0-33584 GCA_004027295.1 Dolichotis patagonum | reverse complement strand
TATGGTAAGCATGAGGCCCCATCTCACAGCTTCGAAGTCTTTCAAAGTTTTCAATCATCAGTTGGAATGGTTTTATCCTGTTTTGTTTGACTGTATCATACTTGATGATATGAATAGCTGTTTTGAAGAAAACAAAACATTGTGACAGCTATTGCTGATTTAATATCATCCTTCTTAGAAGTCCTACCATGCTTTTTTTGTTCTACTATCGTTGGTTTTATCTATCACATTGTGTCTTATTGGAATTTGAATATGTGTGATAGTTCAAACAAATTTTTTTCTTTTTTATCAAAAATGAGATATTATAGTCCCCATTGATCATTTTCTGTTATTTGGTTCAGAAAGCCCTGTAATTCTTTCACTCTATGCATGGCTTTATACTATTGTGTTATGTTTGATATTTTTGTATTTGAAACTATGCTCAACTATAGCAGAGTAAGAGATGTGGTGTTAGCTTCTGTTGATGTCCAGTCGACTTAATGTAAAGTACTGTGTTGCCTATGTTGACCTTTTCTGATCTGCTCTGTACTGCCCCCTTTTGTTTTATTGTCTTTCAAATAAAAAAAAAATTCACATCGTTTGTTTTACATCCACAAAAACCACTTCAAGGGTATTAACAATTTCTTAAAAATTGATCAGTTTTGTGCAAGTAAACAGTTGCATTTAAAAAGACAAGCTATATTAGTATTTTAAGCTGTGTCAGCTATAACAATATTTTATGTAGCACATTATTTTAGAAACAAATTTACTGCTCCTACTCTTCTATATGTCTCTAAGTTCCTTCTTCATTCATTATTTTTCACATGCTTAAACATATATGAAGACTTGTGCAGGAGCACGCATCTAAAAATGAATCACTTGAACTTCAGGAAACTTTTGACATTAATTGCATTAAATGATGTTTTCCTGAACTTTGTTCTTTCAGCTGTCTTGTGAACCATCTTATCCTGAAAAGAAATAATGTCCATTCAGGAATGAGGCACTGACATTTCCTTGATCAAGACATCTTTTATAATTTATTATCAGCAAATATTCCAATGTTGTTGAATTTAAGAATCATACAATTTAGTGCTATGTATATACCTCACTTCTTTATGGACTTAATCATTTATTATTTTGTGCTGCTTTTGAGAGGATAAAAACACCCAAAGTCACAGCATGAGTACATGTGTATTTAATATTTTTAGGGTACACTGTTTAAAAGTCAGTATTTACTCCTCAGAAAAATAGGATAATATAAGAACTGATTGGTTGATACTAAGAAAAATAACCTCTTTGGAGTTGCAAATCAATCAAATTGTGCAAACTCTGTATCATTTGGGATGGTAGCAGATAAAGGTTTCTTGTTCGTGTTTATCCTTCACGTTGAAATTAGGAGAACTGCTGTCTTCTTATAAATTTTATGAGACACTTTTCATCAACTAGAGATAGAAACTTTAGTTTGACAGCATAATTACCACCAGATAATGGTGGAATCTCTGTACCAGCAGCCCATAAATTCAATGAATAAAAAGAGAAGAAAATGTCAATATTGGGCTCTCATTGTCAGCTAATAAACTAATCTTCTGACTTATATTTTTATAGGCCATAAGTTAGGTCAATGTATATCACCCTTGGAAGATCTTAAGACTTTTTATTGGTTGGTTGTTTGGCCTGAAGGTGTTGAATCTCCAGTTCTAGTCATCATCACTGGACACTTGTTACCCTTATAGATCAATTTAGAGCATAGCAAGACACATTATGAAAAACGCAAAATTAGAACAGCAATGAAAAAACTGTGTAAACGATGATAAACACTTGAAGCAATATAGGAGAGAAGGAACTTCCTAGTGAGATTTCCTCAGTGGGGACAAGGTGGTGTGCATGTGGGTCAGACATTTCTATTAATTTCACATGGCATATACGATTCTGGAAGCATCACTGGGAGCTGCTGGCAGACTCAAAGAGGAAGACCAGGATCAGAAGCATCTAAAGTCCTGGGTTTATTTTTTTATGTGTGTCATAACTTCAGGAGAATTTATTTACACTTTTTTGTCATACTGTGTTCGAACTCAGGGTCTTTACACTGATCTACTGCCTTAGGGTTTTTTTTGTTGTTTGTTTGTTTTTTACTTTGGGAAAGGATCTCTCTGTTGATTAGTTGCCCAAGCTAGACTTGAACTTATGATCTTCCTGCCTCTGCCTCCTAGAGTGCTGTGATCATAGGGATGTATCTCCAGACCTACTCTCTTTTGGCTTTCATGTGTGGTTCATTCTATTTTATAGCCTGAGTAAACATAATCAAAGATCCATTATAAATACCAGGCTACCCCTTGACTTCCATATTTAGATAAATATTAGATATCTTGATATAGTTATGTCTAACTGAATAGTGATATATTTATATCTTTATTGCATCTTGACATTATATTTAACTATTATAACAATAATCAATAACTCTCCTTTATAGAGTTTTTAGGAAGATTAAACATGTGTGAAGTAACCTACAGAATGCTTGGTACATGTCCAGAAGATGTTAGTTCCTTTTGTCATATATAGATATCCTATGTTCACGCAAAATGTCAGCTTTTAGAGCACTGATTGTATGTTCACCACCACTGGCCATCTCATCAATGAGAAAACCTTATTTAATTACTCTGAATGAAGGCCTAAGTATACCTCTCTTACAGCTCTCAAAATGGTTCTAATGTGCAACCTGGTTGAGAAACACCAGGCTCATTAGTTTCTGAGGTGTCTTTTGGTAGAGTTTGTGAATACAAGGTCTTTGCTTGTATACTAATACTTAGAGAACAGAATCCCTGGCCTGTGTGTCTAAACTCTCAAACTTTTGTGAGACAGAGCACCTTCTGCCCCTTTTATCCATTCTTCCACCTAAGAATGGCATGGACCAATAAATGCAAAAGGCAAAAGTTATAAATGAATCAAAAGAAGGGTTAAAAGATAGTTCATTTTTCTTCAGACTCACTTCCACTATGAAAGTGCTGCCAACCTCAAGGGTATTAATAAAATAAACACTCAGATAATAATCTTGCTATCTTCTTCAATGTCATGTGGAGGGTCTCTTAAGATGGCTAAACTTGACCTAATTTATATCAAAGAAAGTACAGCATTAGAACTGTTTAATGTACAGAAATTAAAGTTGAACAATCAACCCTAAACCATACTGCAAACCATACTGCAAATGTGTTTTGGGAGCACTGGTTCATCTGGTCATGTTCTGCTGCCTGGAGAATGCCTCCTTACATGTGGATTATGAGCTTTTTCTAAGCTACTCTGAGTTTTTGCAACACCAGAACAGCTGAGAGTATTAAGGAATAAAGGAAAGTATGTGCACCTGCCTGTACAAGGTGATATGCAATGAGTCTGGAAAAGCCCAAGTTCGGATTTCATCGTGAAAAGTTTGTACAGCAATGGGTTTGTAAATTGGTTATGGAGCTTTGCGAAACCTGGGAAACACAGATGTATCTTTATGTTAGTTTTCCAAACAATCTGTTGTGCTTACAAGACTCCATGTTTTTTATAGCCCAGAACCTGATGTTTCCATTTATGTTCATCCTATGTTTATCTAGCAGTGACTTCAGCTTCTACTGATACTGTCATTCCTGGTCATGAAAAATAAACCACTAATTGTCTTCTCTTCTAATGTGTTCCACCTGGACTGAACTGACATGTTAAATACTGTCCACATACTGTCCACTTGCAGAATCTCTGGCTGGCTCCATTCTCCTGTCATCATCAGGAAAGAGTGAGTTGCTAGATACTTCCCAGCCTGGCTCCAAGAAGCACCTGAAATGTCTCCAATGGAAGATTCTAATTTGAACAGTTTGCTTACTTTTTAAATCTCCAAGCAGTGAAATAAAGAGCCATGGCAGCATGGATTTGGTAATCATCAAGCAGGAGAGGAAAGGTCCACATTCTACTGGCTGATACTAATATATCTGAATTTACTCAGCAACTCTTAGACCTCTGAAGTCCCTGAATATAAATACTTCACACGACCAAGTGTTCATATGGACAGATGGGAGAAGGCCATATGAACAAATGCTCTGTTTGCTTAAATATCCATGTCCAAAACCCCACACAAAGCCAAACACAATAACTAAAAGGAGCACTGAGAACAGTGAGCTTTCACCTAAAGAGTAAGCACAAAATATACTTGTCTTGTGAGTTAGCTCCTCAGACAAATCCAAGAATTTGATTCCCTCCAGCCACTGCAGCTAAATTTGGAGACAATGCTTCACCTTAGAAATAGTATCTCAAGAACCAAAGGAAAGCCCGAATTTATAATTTAGGCTGTAAAAAATTACTTTTGTCATTTTAATTGATGTTGCCAGTTGCTTTAAATAAATTCATGGCCAAGGTATGGGAGATACTAGTTGTTTCTCATTTCCTTTTTGTTTCCACTTCTTTTCTGATTTTTCCTGTTTTAGCATAGAGGAGACTGTTGTGTTTGGTTTTGTGTGGGGTTTTGGATATGGATATTTAAGCAAACAGAGAAGGATTTTGAATCCATTGATTGCTATGCAAACAGCAAGGAAAGCAGAGACAAATGAATTCTCTGGTGAACATCGTGCAGGGCTGTTGATAGAGGGCAATGGTGAATTCCACAGACCTAAGCAGAATTTGTGTGAGAACCCTGTCCCCAGCTAGGTGCCTCAAGCTGAACAATTCTGATTCATACCAGGATCAGCAACATCACTGAGATTTTTCATGTTTAGTAGCTACAGTCAACCAACAGGCCAGCCCTCCTACCAATCAATGAAAAACTATTTTTTGTCATAGGAGGAACATGGTCCTCTGTGAATCTCAGAATTATCCCAACAGACAGCCACCCTCACTCTTCACTTCCTGTTCAGTGGCTGCCAGTAGAGACCTGAGGAAACACCTCTTGGTAATGCTTTGTAAAAATGTCCTTCTTTTCTTTTCTTTTTTAAATCATTCTCCTTTTCCCCCCTTTTTTCTGACCCAGTCTCTTTCTCTCTTTCATCTGAAGGTATAGTTCTAATTCTGCCTATAGTATCTCCCCATTCCTTTCCTCTCTTTAGGGTTTTAGAGTTAAAGCCAAGAGCAGAGAATTCAACTGTGACAAAATCTGATATAGGGTGAGTTACTCAACATTTGTGTGCCTCAAGTTACTAGTCTGAAAATCCAGATGATTATAGAACCCACACAATAGGCTGTGGTGAGTACTAAGTATGCTCATGTTTATGAAGTGCTAAGGACAGGGCTTGGCATATAACAGGCATTATCAACATTGCTGCTATCATAACTATTATTATCCCTCAGGTCCCTATTTTGCACCAGGCATCATATTTGGCATTGAGGATAAGTGAAAGAGCAAGATGGGAAAATTCTCTGTCCTCCTGGATTTACCAACTGTTTCATATAGGAGGAGTTTAATGTACACCTGGACCCAGGACTACATTTTCTTCAGTAGCAAATAAAAGAAAGCCACCTTATCTTCTTTGTTGTGGAAAAATTCTGGGAGCATGAATCTTCCTGTGATCTCTTATGTGCTGTGGACCTGTGCTGTCTTATACTTGGAGACCCTGAAGGAACTGCTCAAGGCAAATGCCCAGTGGGATGGCCCCCAGGGCCTGAAAACCCAGATCATTTGCTCCTGGTGCATAAGACTACAGTTATGGATGTCACACAAAATATTTCCCCAAAAGCTTGTGTTTTCAGAGGATGGAACTTGGAAGGTAATTGGGCCATGAGAACCCTAACTTCACTAGTAGGGTAATCCATCATTGAGATCATAATTTGATGATACTATATAACTGTTTTGGGGAGGTAATAAAAACAAGAGGTGGGGATCAGATTGTGTCATGGAAGTATGATCTTGGGGATTATATCTGATCCCCCTGCCTCTTTGCATCTTTCCCTTTTTTACTGATTCCCCACTGTCATGAGGTGAGCAGCTGTCCTCTGCCATGCCCTTTCGCCGTGGTGCTCTGCTTTGCCACAACCATAATGCAGTGAAGGCAACTGAGCTCAGAAACTGTGAGCTAAAACCTCCTGTGTTTTGTCACAGTGATGAGCAGTTTTGACTAACACAGATACTGACTTTTTTACACAGACTGACTCTGTCAGAGCACAGATGCAACAGTCAAAGCAGAAACTCTCTCACTTCCAAGGCTACCATTTCTGAAGAGCATCTATCACTTGGCTTGTACTCTGCGTGTATACTCTGTTAACTTTCACAACCTGAGCAGATAAGTAACCTGAGCAGATAGGTACAATTACTGTCATTTGATACAGGGAGATCCTGGGTGATTGAGGGGTTACTAGGCTGGCTACGGTGCTAAGGAATGGCGAACATGTTTCAAACACAGGTACGAGTGACTTTGATCCTGCGTGCTCCTCATTACACTGTGTTAGTTTTTAAAACATGTTTTAGATGACCAGTTCTCCAGGAAAATTCACTTCTGAGCAGAATTGTCTTCTGAGCTTCATGTTCACCTGTACCCAGACTACTTGAATGACAATCTTGTTCAAATGATAACTAGTATGAACCAGCAGGCAGCCTTCAAAATGACCAATGTCATGACTGTTTAAAAATCTTCACTGTAGCAGAACTTAGGTGGGCTGGGGATATAGCTCAGTGGCACAAGTGCCTGCCAGGCAAACACAAGGCCCTGAGTTTGATTCCTGGAACAAAAAAAGCCACCCCCCAAAACCCATAGAACTTAACAAAGCCCTAAAACATGTGTATACACATACACTCACTAACACACACACACACTCATACATGCACACACAAGAACATGTGCACATGCATATTTACACATGGTTACACAAACACAGAGTTTTGCTAAGCCATGAAACCTCCATTTGGGGATGTGTGTACACACTATTGGAAATAGAAGGCAAGGGAAGAGGGTCATCTGGCCCTCAGACACAAGTTGTGGACACCAGTGTTGACCCTTGCAAAATGGAAGTAGCCCCAAAGTAGCCAGGCTGACACTTTCCTGGGTGTTTGCCTTTCCAAGGTGCTTCCCCTCTCCTGATCTACTTCTGTGCTCAGTTGATGCCTCTAGTTTCTTGTGGCAGTGGGTTATACAATTCTTGGCTTAAAATCCTGCCCAAGCAGCCTCTATGAAGTGGCACAGAGATGACTACAGAAATTCCATCATGTGCACTTCTAATATTTCCTTAGGTCACACTTTAAAATTATTAATACAATTTTCTCTGGGAGGAACTTAGTATCTGGGTTCAAACAATAAGGCCAGTTTATGGCAGTGAAGCATCTAGCTGTGTATATCACAGGGAAAGTGAAATTTCTAGAATAGAAGACCCTACTTCTTCCTACCCAGCACCTTTGTCCCATAGGGTATGAGCTGTCTGTCACACCTCAGCAGGCAGAAACCTGGCCAGGTCTATTGCCCAGGGGTATTCTTTTGTCTATAGATGCTGTCTGAACTAGGGCTTTCTTCAGCTGCACCAGGAAAAGACACAAGATGTGTACATTATCAATCATATTTGTAGTCCTAAGTGCATATTTAGAATGAAAAGCAAGTGATAGGAATGAGCCAGGCTGTTAACTCTTAGCGAGGAGCCTTTGAAGTAGTTTCTTGAAGCACAAGGATTTCTTCTCAGTTCCTTTCAGGCCCAAATTTGTCTGGATGATACAACTAAAAAGAAGCTGATCTTGGGCACTTGTATAGTGCCCCCAGTTGAATAGTGTCTCCTCCAAAAAATTCATGCCTGTCTACCTTTGAATATGTTCTTGTCTGGAGAAGTATGCCAAAGTTATCCTTACAGTGCTTCAAAAGAACTTGATTTTGGACTTTTGACATCCAAAACTATGACAGAATCAATTTCCATTGCTTTAAACCACTCACTTGGTGGTAATTAGTCACAGCTGTCTTGACCTAGAAATTGAACACATTAACTGACCAGAAAGGTTGATGCTTATGATTTTAACCAATATTTCCAGATTTTAGCACACAGTGGGTGTTTTAATCATCATTCTTAGAATGAAGTTAGACTCAGGGAAGAACAGGTAGACATAGGGTGGAGAAGAGTGAGAGAAAAAATAAATGAAAGACAGGAAGGAAGGTGCAGAACCACAGAACAGCAGGATGGATTGGGAAGAGCACATGCATCATAGCAGGGGGAGAACTTTTCTAACCCTCTTCTCTAACCCTCAGAGTAGGTCTGTTGACCTCCACCTAGTGTCTACTATGAGTGCACACTTCATGCACTAAACCTGCTGAACCCTTTACCCTACAAGGTTGTGCTAGTCAGCTTTTATTGTTGGGACCAAATACATGAGAAAAACAACTTATAGGAGGAAAAAGTCCATGGTCATTTGATTTCACTGAGTCTAGTCCTATGGTGAGGCAGAAACATCATAGTAGAAGGGTGTGGTGGAGAAAACTGCAGACAGGAAGAAGAGAGGGTGAAAGAGCCAGAGACGAAGGAGCCAAGGACTAGATGTACCCTCTGAAGGTATGCTCCCAGTGACTTATTCCTCTACCTCCCAAGAGCTTCTTCAGCTATCAAGTCATTGATGACTCCACTGAAGTCAGTGCCTTCATGCCCCAATCACTCCTCTAAGCTCCACCTCTAAATATTGCTGCACAAAGGATCAAGCCTTCAAAATGTGCGTGTTTTAGGGGCACTTCACATTCAAACAATAACGGAGGTAGATACTGTCTTTACCTGATTCCTGTAGATGAAGCACTAAGCAGTCTGTGGGCCCACAACTAGAGAAGGGCAGAGCCAGTGTCTGATGGTCAGTTGACATTAGAGCTCTTTGCTGAACATTATGCTCTCTGATCAATGTCTTTGTGACAGAAACACATTTTGTGAGCACTGTTCATATTATTCAAGTTTCCTGCTTTCACCACCAGCTCATATTATTCAAGTTTCCTGCTTTCTCCTCTAGGAAAATGATGCCTATATTCTAGTGCATCTCTACTGAATCTGGGGTAGAAATGTGACCATCCCAAAGGGCCATCCCAATGGAGCATTCATTTTCTCATTACGCTTCCCATCTCTGCTGTTCACAAGTGCGGCTTCTGTGGCTTTCAGCCTGTTTTGAGATGCAGAATCTCTGTTGAGTAAAAATGTTAGTGATTATGATTACAGTGCTGTTGACAATGAAAATGACCAAGAAAGTAATGAGCCATCTGTGGAATAGATTTTCATGGGACCAATTCCCTGGACTCTAATATGTTGGCATATTGAGATGGTTCTTTAGCTGCTTCAGTAAATGATTTCTTTTGTAAGAAGAAAAAAATCCCCAGTGTAAGGTACTGTCACTGATAATCATTTCTCAGGTTTGCACCAAGTGGAGCAAATGAGGAGGCAAAGTAAACACAAGTGAATCCAAGGTAGAAGACAAGAAGTAGAAAGGCTGTTGACTTTCTTGCTCCTACTCCTCTGGGTGATTATTTTGCATGTTGCAAACAATTCCTTTAGAACTTCTGTTAGTTTATAGAGGGTAGCATACTTTTTTCTTTTACTTTTGAGCTGCAAGGACCACTTTGAGGAGTATTATAGTTTAGAGTTGAGGTGCCCCCCTCCCTGCCAGCTCGGGTGATTAGATCATGGTGGGGGTGTTATATTCATTAGCAGATTAATCAATTGTTGAGTTAAAAGCTGACTTGCTGTTAGGATGTGGGGCTTGGTTAGAGGTGAGTCCCTGAACATACGATCTGGAAGTGTATAACTTCTTCCCTGGTTCCTTCCTTGTCTCTGCTGCCATGATGTGAGCAGCTGTCTTCTATCATCATCTCCACCTTCCACCATGCCATTTCAGCCTTGGAGCCAGCTGACCAGGGGCTGCAACTGTGGGCCAATGTAACTATCCCTCCTTTAAGTTGTGGGTGTCCAGGTATTTTTTCCCCATGACAAGAATGTAACTAAGACAGGGAAGGTAAAGTTTCTTCCCTCTTCAATCTAGTAGCCTGGCACCATGTCCTTGACACAATGACATCCCAAAGCAAAGATCAAACAGATGACCTGATTTGAACCTTTGCTTTTTATCCAACCTCAACTGCTGCTTCTCTTTTAGACCTTTGATTTCCCAGTGATGTGGTCCTCTTCCTCTCCCAGCACTTCTGTGCCCCACCCCCATCTTCACATACTTTAACATCCAATCTTTTTTTCTTACCTCTGTTAACATTTTCTGAGGGAGCCCTCTTTGATTCCCAAATAAGATAAGCACTGTCATCATTTCACACCCAGTGAGAACTCCAAGTCCAAGGCTAGACTGCTTGGACTCCAAGCTGCTCTTTTTATACACCAACAGTACTGCCTTGAGCTGTGTGATGCTATAAACTCATAAACTTCTTATGCTTTGGTTTTCTCTTCTGTAAAATATCCACATAATACTTTCCTCATTGGATTATTGGGAATATTAAATTAATTAATACTTGAAAAGAATTCAAGACAGTGCCACATATTATAGATACACTCAGGAAATTAGTTGAGTAAAATAAAATATGTGTTAGTCATCTCATCACTCTTTTACTTAATGCTACTTGAAATTATTCATTGGAATACTGCACTTCTGTATATATGTTTGATAATACTGTTTCTTCTCTTGTATTATGTTTGTATAGCTTATATGACATAAATATTTGTGTCTTAGTTTCTCAATCCTAGGACAAAATACAATTTGCAGAGGTTTCAATCTATAGTCAGCTGGCTCCAAGGCATGGCAGGAAGGCATGGCATAGAGGACAAACAGTCCATGGCAGGGTAGGCAGCAGTAAGCAGTGAGCTTCGCCTTACTTTTTTGTTCCATCTAGGCTACAAGCCTATTGTTTGTTGCCACCCACACCCAGGATAGGCATTTCCTTTATTCATACCCAGAACTATGCTACACTCAATCCGAAGCTAGTCCAGTTATTACAGCCACCTCCACAGAGCTCTACCTATGAGCACATAAGACTTTGGGAGGACATCTAGATAAAAGCCTTCACCTTTGTATAAATCGTAAGAACTTGGGACATGAATCAACAGTAAGCCCACACATGATGCCTTTTCTAGACCTAAAATCCTAAGATGATAAATGCCTTAGAAATAGGATGACTCGGTTAACTCGGGCTGCTGTAACAGAACACCATATGCTATGTAACTTTAACAACAGATTTTTTTATTATAGTTCTGGAGACTGAAAGTTCAAGATCAAGTTGTCAGAAGATTTGGGCTCTAGAGAAAGCTCTTTCTGGCTTGCAGATATTTGCCTTTTTGATGTGTCCTCTTCCTGTAAGGATAGTAATCTTATTCATGAGGACTCTGTTTTTGTGATCCAATCACCTCCCAGAGGCTCCGCCTCTTAATGCCATCTCACTGAGGGTTAGATCTTGTCATGTGAATTGAGTAGGAGTGGGGATAGAACATTCAGTTCATAAGGGAGGAATTATCAAGGACTTGAGTTCCCAAAGACATGAATTAGAACAGAAGATATCAAAGGTTAAAAGATGTGGAATGTGGAGTGGGAGGGAAATAGGAATAACTCGTCAGTTATGTGCAGAGTCAGTTCTTCAACACTCCTGTCATGCACATGGTATTTATTTTATAAAAGTGTCAGAGCAACTGTGAGGGATTTCTTGTCAAACTGGGTGATATAAAGAACCCTGAATCTCTGTAAGAGGATATCTTAAAGGGATTGCTATCAGGGAAACGGAAAGGGCTTGTGCAATGTAAATGAATAATTGTTGTCTGTCCACAACAAAATATGAGGAAGTGATAAAGATGACGGAAGCCCTCCTCTGGCAGCTTTCAGCACTGCTTCTGAACCCAGAAATCCTTTTGTGCACTGCCTACTTGACCTTCAGGAAAGGGGGAGTCTTTTAAAATCAGTGCTGCCACATGAGCTGTGCTAAAGGAAGTGCATTCTCTGGGCATGCATTGTATGCTGTCCCCTGGGGAAAGGACACAAAGAGAACAAATGATTCATCAACAGATTTCAGGCAATTTGGTCTTCCTCAGACAGCCTGAAAAGAAAATATTGCAAACCAAAAGGGAAAATGAGAGGGAGAGCATGTACAAGGCAAGACCTTCTGTGCTGGAAAGCTAAAGGTCTTCAATAAGAAATGGTGAAAATGGATTGAAAATGGGGATGAATCATCTTAAATGGCATCACTAGGAAATTGGTTTGAAGTTTCACAGAGGAAATTGGTCCCATGGAATGAGTACAATAAGGCTTTGATATAATAAATGGGTTTTCTTTGTATGTGTGCATGAGTGTGCATGTGTGTTTTGAACTCCAAATGTTGATGAAAATTTGGTTATGGTTATATGATATCTAATACAGGATGTGACACTTAAAATATAGTTACCATCCCTTTACAGTCACAAAACTCTTTTAGGAGCCCAAAGGATAAGTGTTGTGTCTCAGACAATTCTGTCCTACAGTTCCTCTGTGTAAACTAAAGATAAAGATGATTTTGGAGTGCTAAGCCAATCAATTATAGTACTGTGATACTGGCCCACTCAGACTCCTGTCTGTGTTTGCCTTTGTGTTAGTAAGTTTTCCATCACTGTAATAAAATATCTGAGCTAATCAACTTAAAAGGAGGTTCCTAGTTTTCCAGGTTTTCTATCTATGGCCAGCTGTCCCTATTGCTTTGGGGCCCAGCATGGGGCACACCATGCTGGGAGGCATGTGGCAGGGGAAACCAGTTCATTTTAAGGAGGGGAAGCAAAAGAGAGGGAGAGATGCTACAATCTCCTTCAAAGACCTGCCGCCTGAGGCCTAAGACTTTTCACTCATTCTGCATTCTGAAGCCTGCATTGCTTCTCAACAGCACCCAGACTTAAAGACACAGCCTTTGGTGGGGTGAACCTTCCAAACCAAACTCCAGAGGTCTTTATGTCACTGAGGATCCTACTCCTTCATTTTTAGGCCTGAACATCACTTTCAGTACACATTTCCCATGTCATGGAATATGTTAGCATCCTTGAATCTCATTTCTGAAATTTCTAGTAATGTCTGAATGACTTTTGGGACAATGATGAATAAATATCCTATTTTCTAAATATCACAGAACAGCTACTCTCAGGCATTTACCAAAGCAACTTATCAAATTGACTCAACAAATCAGCTTCCAATCAGTTTTCAAAACCAACTTTTTGCTTAAATTTTGTGCACATTCAGAAAAATGTGTAAGTTGTCTATAGACAGCTAGATAAATTTTCATAAGGTAACTACCACCCAGGTAGGAATCTTTCTCTATCCTTTCCCAGGTCACATTTGGCTCTGCTCTTAATTTTAAAAAGTCTTCTGACTTTTATCACTGTCAAATAATTTTCATATTTTAAAACTTTTTGATAGAATCTTAAAAGTATGGTTTTGTCTTTCTCGGGGTCTTTCTACTCAACTTCATATTTCTGAGATTCTTTAAAATTACTGCAATTCTTTGAGTTCATATATTTTTTATCTTATCCCTTTTATGATTGTGCATTCTGCTGTTGATGAACATTTGAGTTAGTTTCCAGCTTTAGTCAATTGTGAATTTTATTTCTAAAACCATTCTTATATACATCTTTTTAATTTTCTTTCCTCCCCCCATTTTTTTCTTTTGGTTGTACTGGAGATTGAACCCAGTGCCTTCAGGCATCCCTAGCCACTTTTATTTATTTATTTTTAAATTTTGAGACAAAGTGTCACTAAATGGCTTAGCCTGTCCTCTAACTTGCACTCCTCCTGCCTCAGCCTCTCAAATAGCCAGAATTGCAGGTGTGTATCATTGTATCCAGCCCTTGTATAGGTCTTTTAAGGCACAACTATGCATTTCTGTGCACAGAAGTAGGATTACAAGATCAGTAGCTGTATCATAAAAGCTTTGCTAGAGTATGTCAAGCCAGTTTCTAAAGTGGTTGTACCAATGTACACCCCTGTCTGTAGTGTATATGAGGATTCTGATTATTTTATGTTTTTAATAAAATGTTTTGTTTCCCATTTTAATTTTAACATTTTGGTGACTATCTCACTGTGGTTTTTAATTTACATTTCCCTAATGACTGATTATACTGAATATTTTTTTTGTCTTTATTGGCCATTTGTGTATCTTCTTTGTTAAATGTATGTTCAAACCTTTATTCATTTATGTAAAAAATTGGAATGACTTTATCATAGATCTATTTGTAGGAATCCATTTATACATTTACTGCATAAGACTTAGGATAAAGGTATTGTAAATATCTCATAGCTTTCTTTTTAACAATCATAATGTCTTTTGACTTCAGGCTTCCTTAGTTGGAATGCAGTCTAACATACCAACTTTCTGCTTATACTCAGTGTTAAAATAAAGAGCCATCTTCTATTCATATTTTCCCCCAGATATATCTCTGTAAAAATTTTGACATTGTTCTTTTCCAAATTCTTTTCCTTTTAAGTTTAATTTTAGTGTTAGTTTTATTTTAAAGAGGATAAAGCAGAATAAAACCAATCAAAACAAACCAATGTGAGAGATGTAGGACTTCAAAACATAACAAAATGAATAATAGTTGTTGATTCCCTATGGTCTTGTTTTGAGGTCCTATATCATTTCCATTGTTTTGTTGGGTTGGATTTTATCCTCTTTTGCTTTGTTTGATTGTGTTAAATCCTATGACAGGAGCAGCTGTTTCAAAGATAGCAAGATATACTGCAGTAGCAATTTTGGATTTACTATTGGCTTGTTTTGAAATCCTTTACTGCATTCATGGTTTTGTTTTTATTGTTTCTATTCTATTCTGTTCTGATTTTTACTGTGTCTGAAGTTATTTGTAGCTATTTTGAAGACATCAAAAGGCATTATGGTAATTATTGTTGATTTCTCAAAATTCTTATTTGCTTATGTGACCAACTTTTTTTCTTTTGAAAAGGAAAAGATGGATGAGTATAGTTGAAGCAAACTGTATAGAGTACAAGTGAAGATACACATCATTTTACTGTAGGTAGGGATACAGCAGCAAAGTTTCAGAGGAACTCAGAATAAATCAGATGAAGCCTGCACCATGTGAAAACCATTACTATTTTGCATGTATGATATTAAATGGACAGGATGTTGTCCAGAAAATACTTAAAATACTTAAAAGGCAGTATGGGGAGAGAGGCATATGGAATGAGCACGGCAAAGTGCCCACCTCCGTTTTGATGGAGAGCTGTCTGCCAGTGTGAGGGCCTGTGTCCTAGAGTACCAAGGTGACTCAGGAGGCAACCACAGCATGGATGAGGGACCATTTCACCATCTCAAGGAGCCAGTCTCAAGTCAGATTAGTATTTGATTTGCATGAACCTTGTTATCTGTGTCTTTATTTGTCCTTTTTCCTCTTTTGGGAATATTTAAAATATTCATTTCCTCTGAATATACTCTTATATCCTTACTCCCATCACAGAATGGATTTAGGAGCATGGCCTCCATGTTCTACCTGGACTTGTCTGAGTTGATGAATATTTGTACTGTGTTAAATACAGTCAGATAACAAAACCTTACCAAGTACCTATAATCTGAAGGCACTGCAGGGAATTAAACACTGTTACTGTCATTCTTAAGATAACGTCGTTGAGTCTGAACTTTGATGTATTTTTCTAAATTATACTAAATTTTTAAAGTATTTCTGTAGATATTACATTTTACAGACAAAAAGAATGTAAACCAAGTGCTGTATTGTGCAAAGGTTATCCTGGCCATGCTTGGTACCAACATCATCTCCCCCTCTAGAAAAAGAAACGTGCTCCACAATTCTCTTTTTAGTTTCATTCTGTGTGAATATTCTTGGTTCATATTACATTTATGAATAGGAGTTTTATTTCATAAAATGCAGCTGGATTAGTTGTTGGATTTCATGCTTTCATTAGCTTCAAAAATCCCAATTTAGGCAACTTTTTGTCATTATAACAAAATACCTCAGACAATTAACTTACAGAGACAAGAGGTTTTGAAGATTTCAGACTATGATTTAATGATTCCATTGCTTTGGGCCACTGGAGAAAGCAGGAAAAAGAGGAAATGGTAGGGCCCCACAGTCCTCTCACAAAACCACAAGAACCTCTCACAAGACCCCACTTAGATTTTTTCAGTAACATGTTCAAAGATCTTGTCTATTTTTTCAGTAAACCAATGATCTCTGAATTAGAAATCGGGCATGGCAGGAAGCTTTGAGGACCACGCATCAGTTTGCCTGAAGAACTTAGTAACTAACTTTTATTCATATTTTTAATTTATCCTTTAAAAATTTCTGAGATTTAATTTAAAAAGTAAAAAAGCAAAACAGAGAAAAGTGTAGAAATGATACAGAATTTTAAAAAATAACATTAAGAAATTATCTCTAGTTGATACATATTGCTATCTTAGAAGTAGCTGTTCAAGTTGCAAAATCAAAGCATAAAAATGAACAAATAATCAAACAATGACAGCACAAACTATTCTGTTTGATGGGCTATCAAAACCTTAGTAGTATGGTTATCCATCTTGCACACTTAAACATATATACAGTTACATGTATATACCTACCAGCTGTTCTTTCCTTTCAAGCACTTTCTTTCCCTTTCATTATTACAACATCTACTTTACATTTTCTTCTTATATATTATTCTTAAAAATTTTTAATTTTGAATGTGTTCTATAAAATATACAAGGTGCTATTTCACCTATACATACATATATATATATATACATGTATAAGATTATCAATGTGTTGATTGTATGATTGATTATAGTAATTATTTTACAATATGTTTGTTTATTAAATCATCATGTTGTACATCTTAAAGTATAAATAATGAACACTTCATATGTAAAAGAAAAATGAAGTGTTTTATTTTGGAACAATCATAGATACACTAAAAATTTTAAAAAATTATTGGGAAGTTTGTATATGTCTCATTCAACTTTCCTCAATAGTATCAACCTATATTACTATAGAACAATATTAAAGCAGGAAATTGACATCAGCATAATCATTACGTTTCATTTACGTCACTGATGTATTTGTCTAAATTGCACACTAGGCTATACTCATCTTTAGGGAAGGAATTATTTTCATCTATCTTTGTGTTCACAAGTGGATGGGTGTGTTTTACAGTCAGTTAAACTGTATATTAATGTATCTGGAGAGATAGCTTTCCTCTGGGGAAAGCTATTATGTCCTATTATGTGTCAAACATGTTGCTAGGCCAAGTGAAGGACTCCAAGTTAAATTTGGATTTAAGCTTTAGCTTTAACGTAATTCCATCAGGAAACTTCTATTGCATTATTTTCTCTTATTTCCATCATAGCCTTTGACTAGTACGTTACACACTGCTTCAATTCTTAGTTCTAATGTTCTCAGGACGTTGCATGATTATTGTCACATGTTTAGGGAGAAACGACATGCTATTCAAAGACCCCAGTGATTCATGACAGTGACAAATATTATGAAAATAAATATACCCTTCTCCATAGGTCCTCAGAGCTTTATACTGACAACAATAATTAGAAGGAATAGTGGCTTTCCTTTGCCATGGTTAATCTGTCCACTTTCAACCATTCATCTCCACTTCCTGGTTCTCTCATGTCTTTTTTTTTCTTCCTGTGGTCCTATTGCTTTGAACAAAGATGTTAACACATAGATTAGATATAATCAATCAATATGACACTGGTTGTTATACAGAAAAGAAGACCTAGGTGGAGTGTAATCTATTAAATGCAGGCATTTATTTAAGTAATGAATTATCAGTAATGTTCTTAGGGTATACAGCAGTTTCACAAGATTTTTTTTTTTCAGATTCTAAACTGCAAAATACTTACTGAAAACTTAAGATAAATTTGGTTCTGTGCTAAAATCTTGGGTTATGTAGTTCCATCCACTGTGTACATGTCATTTGATTTTCTGGTGTTTTAATGTTGCTTGTGGTGAATGACCAAAGCTTGCTGAATGAGAAATAAAGCCCACTTGTTAACTCACAGGATTGTGTGTGTGGACTTAACATTTCCAACTACTTCCCCAGTTTCTTTGTTGCTCAGAACGTATTTTCCTCCTGAAATGTTAATTTAAAATTATGGTTTCTTTAAACTGTACATAAGGGCACTTAGCCAACACACAGGACAGCAAGGACTTGTGGCTATGCACACACTGAGAAAACCCCAAAGAATATCTCCAGCAACCCACCCCAGATCACAATAGTTAGTGTACTGAGAGTGGACACGGAACTGGATAGGTTGGGTTCATATTCAAGCCTGTCCACTTGCTTAATGTGTGACCTTAGAATGAACCAAAACTCTGCCTCAGTTTTCTCATCCATAAAGTGGAAACAAAAATTGACTACCCAGAGGGTGTGTACACAAAATTTTTAGATATTCACTGACATGATAAATACTCTATTCATCTGGTTATTGTTGTTAGGTATTAAACAGAATTTTAAAAACTGGTGGACAGACAGCAGGAGAAAACATCTCCATACTTGGTGGTGGAAGTAAAATATTCTATTTCTTTGTTAACTGAAAAGTGATAACATATTAAAACAAATGAATCTGGAGAGGATTCTAAGGATCAATTTATGTTTTCTGTAAGGGACAAAATGATTAAATTCATGATGTGTGGTTTATCTTTTGATTTTTATGCCCAAAGTTATTCTTTTCTTTCAGGATAACATATGTAATATGGCATAGTATCATATTATGTTTTGGTATTTATCTATCTATCTATCTATTCTAAAATGATTATCACAATAAAACTAATTATCACACCTACATCTTCAAGTAATTACCATTTTTGCATATGTGGTGAGAACACTTGAGATCTATTCTTAGTAAATTTTAACTGTATGATACATTATTACTAATTGGAAGCACCATGCTATACATAAGAGCTCTAAAAATTCATCACATTAAATCTGTATAACAATTTTTGGAGTACAGCCATTTTTACTATGCTGTTCCTTCCTACCCATGAGCAAGGGATATCTTTCAATTTTCTGATATCTTCTTTAATCTCCTTTTTCAGAGGGCTGTAATTTTCAGTGTATAGATCTATTACTTCCTTTGTTAGATTGATTCCTAAGTATTTCATTTTTGGGGATGCTGTTGTGAAGATTGTGGTTATATAGAAAAATGGATGCAACTTGAGACCATTCTTTTACGTGAAATAAATTGGACTCACATGTGTAAATATTACATTGTCTCTCTGTTGTAAGAAACTGAAAGAGTAAGTAAGGACCAAAATATACAGCAGCTATTGTGAAATGGGAAGAAATTGTTCAAAAGAAGAGAGGAAAGGTAAGGGAGTGAAGGAAGGGGAGAAGAAAAAATAATAAAAAGGGATAAAATGGAAACAAAGCTTTGTAAGTAAGACTGAAGAGAGAATAGGGAATTGGCAAAAAAAAAAAAAGAAAAGAAAAAAAGAGAAAGCAAAATATATCATGTGCAGGCCCAAATTCCCTATAATGAATATGATCATTATGTATATCTAAAATGTACCAATAAATTTAATTAAGTACTGAAAAACCCCATTCATTCCATGTAACTGAAACTTTGAAATCTTTCACCAACAGCTCTATTCCCTTCACCCCTCTTTGCAGCCTTTGTTCTATTCTCTATTTTTATGAATTTGACTTTTTCAATTCCACTGCATTCATCCACTATTAAACACATAGGTAGATTTTATTTCTTGGTCTTGTAGATAATGCTACAATGTACATGGAGTACAAATGTCCTTTTTTAAAAGTAAGTCTTTTGAGACTGTCTTATTATAAAGCCTAGACTGGCCTTCAACTTATTTTCCTCCTGCCTCAGCTCCTAAGTGTTAAGATTACAGGTATGAACCACTATACCCACATGCAGATGTCTCTTTGACGTATTATTTCGTTTCCTTTAGATCTAAACCTAGTGAGGGGATTACTGAATCATGTGATTGTTATACTTTTATGTGTTTTAAATTTTTTATTTTAAAGAGAATAAAACAAAACAGAACAAAGTAAGTCAGAACAGAACAATGCAAGTGATACAGGACTTCAAAACAAGAAAACAGAAAATCAACAATGGCTATCATAATGTCTCTCATTTTCTTCAAAATAGCTGCCCATACCATCACACAAAATAAAATCAAACAAAACAAAACAGAACAAAACCAATCAAAACAAAAGAATGAAAGCATTACAGGATTTCAAAACAGGGTAATAGGAAATCAACAATGGCTATAATAATGTCTCGTTTTTCTTCAAAACAACTGCCCATACCATCATACATAATAAAATAAAACAAAATAAAACCCAGTAAAACCAATTTTAAAAGAAGAATGAAAGCACTATAGGACTTCAAAACAAGATAATCTTTACAATAGCTGCCCATACCATCGCACACAGTAAAATCTAACACCCAAGACAGAATAAAACCAAACCTAAGCAGTATTATGAAAACTTAACAAGAATTCAAAACAAGATAATAAGAAATTAACAGTGGTTACCACTTTCCCTTTTAAGATACTTTCTCCACTGTCACTTTCATAATATCTATTGTGCTTTTGAGATCCCACTAACTCCTTCAGTTTTTCATGCTAGGGAGATAACTGGATGTTTACCTATATGAGTTCAAACCATTTCACCCATGAGCATAATCTCCAGTTGCATCCATTTATCTCAAGAGCCTTGAGATTATCCTACTTTATAGCTGGGTAACTTTCCATTGTATTAAAATATCATCATTTCTTATCCATTCTGCAGTTGATGGGCAACTTACCCTTGCTTTTTTCTGGTCTCCTGTTGTGTGAAACAATTGTCTTCTCTCCTTTGATTTTCAGTATATGAATGTCCTTTTGAGTTAAATGTGTCTCTTGTATGCAGTGTATTGATAGACCTTGCTTCCTGAGCCACTCTCCCTGTGTTTCTTATTGGTGAATTGAGGCCATCTACAATAGTGGTTATAGCTGGCAAGCATTGGTTCATCTCTGCCATGCTATCTTCCTGCTGTTGGCTCCCAACTTTTCTCCTTCATTCAGTTGCCTGCCTTGTTTGGCGATCCTATTCTGCTGCTGTTCCTGGAACTATGGTCATCTTTATCTCTCTCTAGAATATCCTTTAGCACTGTATGTAAGGTTGGTTTGGTAGTCATGAATTCCTTCAGTTGTTCTTTATCATGCAAGTATCTTATTTTCTATCAATTTTGAAAGATAGTTTTACAGGGTAGATCAACCTGGGTTGGAAGTTGTTTTCTTTCAGAATTTGAAACACTTTACTCCAACTGTTCTTGACTTGGTGGTTTGTGTTGGCGAGTCTGCTGTGATTCTGATTGGTTTTCCTTTATAGGTGATCTATTTTTTTTTCTCTAACAGCTTTTAATATTCTGTTCTTGTGCTGCATTTCTGGGATCTTAATTGTTATGCGTCTGGGTGTAGATTTACTTTGGTTATGGCTAGTTGGAGTCCTATATGCCTCACTTATCTGCATGCCAGATCCTTTTCCCATGTTGGGGAAGTTTTCTGCTATCATTTTTGTAAATAGTCTTTTTGTTTCATTTGTGTTGACCCCTGCTTCTTCACTGATATCACTCTTAAATTATGCTTCTTTGCATCATCTTGCAGCCATTGAATTGTTATTTCCTGGTTCCTTTAAGAAATTTTTAAGAAATTTTTTAAGAAATTATTATTTTTAAGAAATCTTTCCTTTCATGATCACTAGCTCCAATCTTGTCTTCAAGGTCTGAAAATTTATCTTCAGTCTCTTTCAAGCAGTTTTGTCAGTTTTTAATAGACTTTTTAATTTCCTTAATATCTCTTTGAATCTGTTTCATGCATTGTAATTCCTTCCTATATTGTTCATTCAAGATTTCCATCATTTTCCTATGCTCCTCTTTTTTAGCTATGTCTTGTTTAGATATACTGAGCAATTCTTTCAGTATGTTTGTGATTTCTTCTTTTACCTGAGACATTATTTCTGATCTGATTATTTTTACAGTCTCATGAAGTTATTTCTTTACTTCATTTGCTGTCCTCTTGGAGATTTCAGATGTGTGACTTCCATTTTCTTCCTTGATTTTTTCTGTGTGGGCTGGAGGTCTGAGACTGCCTTTTGCTCCTTCATCTTGACATTCTTCTGGGTTCCTCCTAAGGAGCCAGGGGTGAGGTCCCACGTACTTTCCACATTGGCTGCCCCTCTGTAGTGTAGGGAAATGGGACAGGCACATGTGTTTCACTGAGCCCAGGTTCCCAGGGAGATAGCAGGGTGTAGAGTAGGCTTCTCCAGACCCATGCAGCTACACTGAGGTTTCTCCAATGGCCAAGGGTGAGTGGGGGGCTGCCTCTTCTCTCAGTGTGCATGTCTACACGGGACTTCCCTGAGGGGGTAGGCACACAGGGCTGTGTTTGTCTGAGTCTGTCTGTGGGAGCTGGCTACCCACAGGAAGCAAGCCTTGTGCAAAGGGGCAGATCTAGCTGCATGTCTCTGCCTGCATTGGCTGCCCACAGGAAGCAAGCCTCTTGGTGGTGGCAGTGGACATGCAGGGGCACATCTCTATACCTTTATCTTTTGAGAAAGTGCCATATGATTTGTATTTGTTAGATTTACTGTGAGACACAATAGAAGACACAATTTAAAAGAAAGGTCTAATTTGGCATAGAGTTTTAAGAGATTCAGTCCATGGTCATCTGGCTCCAAGGCAGAAACATCATGCTGGAAAGGCATATTGGAGCTGAACTATTCATTTATTTTATGGTAGTGGAGAGGCAGAGAGGGTACCAGCATCAGGGAGGAAGAGACCACAGACCATGTATAATACCCAAGTTAATGTCTCTAGCAGTTCTCAGGTCAGTTATGCTGACAATTAAACTAAACTACTGTATTTCACCTCTAGTCAACTTGGCATTTGAAAATCTCATTGAACTATACTTAATATCCAAATAAAGTCAATAAGAAGTTCACAATTTCCACTAATCCCATACAAGAATCTTGCATAAAACCCAAAATACAATTCCTTCTTCTGTCTCAACAGTTTCAGCATTTTTAAAAAATCCAAGGCAAAATCTCTTCTAACAAACTCTAACTTGTGAACTTCTGTAAAAATAAAAGCAAGGTAATTAATCCCATATACACTGGCATAGCATAAACATTCCCATTCAAAGGGGTAGGAATAGGGGCATAGAAATAAGTTGGAACAAACCAAGACTGAAACCCAGCATTGTAAGTATTAAATTCTGTTGTTCCAGCATCCAGGGCACATGTTATTGAGATGTGAATTCCAGAGAATTTGGGCTGCTCAGTCCTATGGCTTTGCTGTTTGCAGCCCTATGGACTTCCTCTTGAGCTTGTTCTGCTTATGGCCTGCAGCTTTTCAAGAGTAGATGCTCCATATTCCTGTGGTTTTATTCACACAGCCTCACACACTGCCTCTCACGGGTTTAGTGTCCAGCCTCCCAGGTTTCCCTTGCAATCTGAGTATAAGCCTCACTGTCTCCACAACTCTTGCTTTCTGCATTCTGATAAAACCAGTGTGCGTACAACACTGAGGTCGGGTGTTAGTGATGCAGTAGGCATGCACCTCTTAGACCATGGCAGCAAAAGCCTCTGAGTACCTGGATGGAACAGTAGTGTGAAATGAATCTCAGAAAAGCAGCTCCTTAGGTAGCCTTAAACAGGGGACCCCAGTCTCTCTTCTTAAGTGAAAATTAACATTTTTGTACATGTAAGGCTGCAATGGGTGGAGTCTTGCTGATAGCTATGCCCTTGAAGCATTTTTCTTTTTGTGCCTGTACAAAGCACTTGATTTCATTTAATGGCACCAATCTCCTCAGCAACCCTACCTCCTTTTGCCCCAACTTTACACATGGTTCTTTTTAGGCCAAAATTTAGGTTCTTCAAATTTTTCTGCTCTGATTTTTGGTCCCAAAATTCTCACTATTAATCTATCTAAAAGCAACCAGCAGTACCCGTATCACAGTATGAGTGTTGAGCTACCTTGAAATTTCTTCTGGCAGACTAATTAGTCCATAGCCCTTAATCTTAGTCTTCAATAAATTCTCAGGACCTGTGAAAAAACAGTGTTACCTTGATTCATGAACTTCAGTCATTCTGTGGTTCTGGGAAAGACGGCTATGTTCATGTTTATGCGGTTAGGATTGCTATAGTTTGTATTCACCTGATGTACAGGTCATGGAAGGAAGCAAAATTCTGCCAAAAGCTTTTGTTCATAAATGCAACCAAATTGTTTGTGGATAGAAGTGTTCATAAATGGAAGTACTTCTGTACAGAATTTTTTTCTTTTTTTTTTCTGGAGTGTAATGGTCAGCCTCCAGTCTTCTGCCAGTGAAGTCCTTGTTCCAAGCTGAAACCTCCTGAGATTGGCCTTTATCATCTGCATTTATAACAGCATTGTAGTCTTTTGAGTTCTGCCTGGAAAATCTGGTTTCTCTTCAGATCATATAAATCTTTCATCTTGTGAGCTCTGACCAGAATCACCCATCAGAATCTGCTTATATCCTTCGAGGGCTTCTCTAACCCACAAGTTTAATCTTTCCAAACTCCTCCCCAAAACAGTTCTAAAGGTTTCTAGACATTATGATCATGAGTAGTCATGACAATGACCTCAGTCCTGCTACTAATTTTCAGCTTTTCCTTTGCTGGAACACAGTACCTGACACATACACACAATTTAAAGAAGAAAAGGTTTAATTTGCTTCACAATTTCTTGGGATGAGGATTCAGTCAGTAGACAGTTGGCTTTAAGACAAAAACATCTTCAATGTAGCAAAGCTTCTTATTACATGGTGCTTAGGAGCAGGGGAACAGCACCACAGAGGAAAGGGCAAGTGACCAGACATAGATGCTAAGGCCATGCCTCCATGACTCACACAGATCCATCCAAATGTGTGTTTTGCTATTCCCCTAGGCTACTGCCAATTCAATCACTGACACTGTTACATTCTTCACATTTACCTTTACCAACACGTATCTTTTACCCGTTTGATAGTAGCTCTTTTAATAAGGTGAAGTGCTATTTCTTTGTGGTTTTCATTTGCATTAACCTGACACTTAATGATATTGAGCATTGTTTCTTAAATTGGATTACAATTTTTATGTCTTCTTTGGAAAAGTAGTTGGGGTTTGTGTCTATTTTTTGATTGGGTTATTTTCTTTCTTGTTATTGATATTACCTCTTATCAGGTATATGGTTGGCAAATATCTCTTCCCATTACATATGTTGTTCCTTTACTCTATTGATTTCTTGCTATGTGAAAGCTTTTTTAGTTTGATACAATCTTATTCATTTAATCGTATTTATTTTTTTCTCTTTTTGGCTTGCCTTTTTGAGGTTATATCCCTAGAACTACGTAAAGATTTCTTCCTTTGTTCTTTACTAGTACTTTTATGGTGTTAAGTCCTATGTTTAAATTTTTAATTCATTTTAAGTGACTTTTGTGTGATATGAGTTAGAGTCTGATTTGAGTCTTTTGCATGTATCGTTTTTCCAGTTCTATTTATTGAAGAGAAACTTGTTTTCTTTCCCTATTCTATTCTTGGCAAATTTGTCAAAGCTCAGTTGATCATAAATGTGTGATTTATTTTTTGGCTATCTATTGGTTTATATGTCTTTTAAATGCCAGTATCATACCATTTTGATTAGAATAGCTTTGTGATATTAGAAATTAAGTAGTGTGATGCTTACAGTTTGCTTCTTCATCAAGATTGCTGTGGCTACTGAGGATCCTTTGTGGTTCCATATAAATTTTAATGATTTCCACTTCTGTGAAGCATGCTATCGGAATTTTGATACAGGTTACTTCAAATCTATTTATTGCTTTGGGCATTATGGATCATTTAACACTATTAATTCTTCCAATCTTTGAACATAAGATATATTCCCATTTATGAATGCATTAAATTTCTTTTGAAGTCTTATAATCTCTTCACCTTTATATGTATTTAATAGTTTCTTTAATTTCTCTTAGTATTTTAACATTTCTTTGATGTCGTGCAATGTTTAGTGCATAGACTTGTTCTTTAACCTGCTAGGTTGGTCAAATTCATTGTTAAATATTTTTATTTTATTGTCAGGGGGATTCTTATCTTGATTTTCTTTTCAGATAATCTGTAGTTAGTAATCTGTTGCATAGTTAGTATGCAACAGATTTTGTGTGTTGCTTTTGTGATATGCAACTTTACTTATTCATTAGTTTTAACAAGTATTTTTGGTTTTTGTTTAGTCTTTAGAAGGAATTCTAAATGTTTAAATACTTCTATAGATGTATTTGTATTTATGTCATCTGGAAATAAAATCATTTTACTTACTCCTTTTTAATTTGGACATCTCTTGTTTCTTTTACTTGAATAATTGCCCTGGGTACAACTTGAAGGGGAATATAAATCATAAAAATGGGTATCCTTGTCTGATTCCTCACTGTCTTAGTTACTTCTCTCATTGCTGAGACAAAATACCTGACCACAAAAGTGAAAAGAGGAAAGCCTTATTTTAGTTCAAAGCTTTTAGAGGTTTCAGTCCCTAGTTGGCTGGCTCCAGGCCAGGATAGCATTGTAGAGGGGCATCATAAAGGAGAAGAAGTACATAGCAGGGCAGGCAAGAAGTGACCAGCGAGCCTTCTGGACTTCTCTCTCATCCAGGCAACAAGCCTCATACCACCCACACCCAGAGAGGACCTTCCCACAACCCACACCCAGAACTATACTCAGTCAACTAGTGGACCAATACAGTACCACACCCTTAATCTTAGTGTCTCACGCAGGATCCAGCCACCTGCCAAGAGCCCGACCTATAAGGCATGATGCTCCAGGTGTATATCTAGCTACAAGCCATAACAGTGATATTAGACAAAGAGCTTTTAGCTTTTACCACTCATATTAATATGAGCTTGTCATATGTGGTTTTTATTATGTTTAGATAATTTTTTCTATATCTAAGTTTTTGAGAATTTTTATTAGGAAAATATATTGAATTTTGTCAAGTGTTTTTCTGCATCTACTGATGATCACATAATTTATAGCCTTCATTCTGTTAATGTGGTATAATTTAGGAATTGATTTGTATATGTTAATCCATCCTTTCATCCCAGGGTTAGCTTTTACCTAATCATGGTATATGATTCTTTTAATTAATTAATTAATTAATTACTTTGGTACTGGGGGTTGAACTTACAACCTCATACTTACCAGGTAGGTGTTTGTGACACTGAGCTATATCTCCGGTCTAGTATATGGTCTTTTAATTCGCTGTTGAATTTGGTTTGCTGGTGTACTGCGCTTTTTACATCTATATCCACCAGTGATATTACCCTCTAATTAGCTTGCTGCTTTCAAAATTTTTGGGTTTTGACATTGAGGAATAGGTTATAGAGTGTCTTGGTACAGAAAACTGTATGTTTAATCTATTTAGGTTTCTTTATGTTTCATGGAATCTGGATTTCCATTATTCTCCAGATTTTGAATGTTTTCTGTCATTATTTCTCTAAATAACATTTCTGCCTCCATTTTTTTGTTCCTTTTGAAACTTCTATGATACATAAATGAGTTTATTGCAGGTGCCCCATAGACTTTCTTTACTCTTTATGTTTTTCTGACAGAGTAACTTCAAATAACTCTGTCTTTAAGTTGTTCAATTCTTTCCACTTGACAGGTTAGGTATTAAACTTTTATATGGAGTTCTTCATTTATCCTTTTTTAAGATTTCAGTCTTTTTTAAAAATAGGTCCTAGGTGGGTGTGGTGGCACACTCCTGTAATCCCAGCACTTGAGAGGCTGAGGGTGGTGGATTATTGCAAATTTGAGACCAGCCTGGGCTACAAAGTCAGTCCAAGGCCAGCCTGAACCAAATAGTGAGACCCTGTCTCAAAAAAAGACAATAAATAAATAGTTCCTACCTCATTTAAAAATGTGTATTAGTGTGTATTTGCAGTGCTTGAAGTTTGCATTCATCTTAGGGAGTAAGTGCATGTATGTAACACAGCTTGATTCTTTTTTTAAACCTCTTCTTCTTCCTACCCACCTTACTCACTCTGTCTCTAAATTCCCTTTCCCAATTTTCATTTTTATTGTTATTATCACTTTTAGTTCATGTTTGTGATACACATTTATATTCATTGTGGGTATTTGGTTCATATAAGTGACATATAATAAGTTGTTTATTCCTCATACCCCATCTTCATCTTCCTGGACCCTTTCCCATTTGCAATAGATCACGTTGCTTCCTTCTATTAATTCTCTTTTTTGTGCTTTGTTTGTACTTTGTCTTACTCAAGTGATGGCTGTTTTTCATGTATTATTTTTGGGTTCCACTGGCTTGTCTTTCTGTGCTCTCCTGTAGCTCAATGAACTTTTAAAACTCAATTATTGTGAAATTGTAGAAGAAAATGTCCCTACCTCCACCACTTCAGCCAGTACACATCAGTTTCTTAGCTTCCCAGGTAATAGATTCTGTTCCAGTTACAGTTGCTTCTGTCTCTTAGAAATAGCTGGTCACTGTAATGCATAGCTAGTCATTATGATGCAAATTGTATAAGCCAATTCCCAATTCATGAGCCATTTTGCCTTTGTATTTCCTGCTTGCTTATGCAATATGAACCTTAGAGCAACCAAGATCAGGGCCTGATATTCTGGGAATGATCCCTATCAGTGCCTGCTGATGTGACTAAATCTGCATCCAAATCCTGGGTATCATTTTGTGTTTGTACTTGCCATTGCATCTGGTGCATTGACTGGGAAGACTGACTGTGCTGACCCCTTTGGTCATCAGTCATGGCTCTCACAAATGGGGCAAGGACCTCTGCAGTACTGATGGAAAGAAATCATTGAAATTTCTTGAGTCCCCTTGGAGGTCTAGAGGAGGGTTCCTGGATCCCCATTTGAGCAGATCACACTGGACCCCAAAGAGAGGAGGATGCAATCTGTCTGTGTGTCTGTCTGCCTGCCTTGCTGATTCTGGTAAGACTCCCCACCCTAGAGACATCCCAGTTAGTCAGTCTGTCAATCTTGTACTGTATGGGTAAAAAAAGAGCTTGCTCAACTCTTGTTAGATAAGGCTACACTCATGGGAAGGAATGATTAACCTCTGAGTTCATTCTGAATGATTCTGTGAGTGAGTGGAACAGACAGCATAATCAATAGATTACTCTATCTGTGCACCAAGACTGGAAATCACTGTTTGTGCAGTTACATGGTGATTGACATATGGCATAATTGCACCCTTGTTAGCTAAGTCACTTGTAAGTCCTCAAGAGAGCTGTAGCCAGGCAGGCATCTGAATGATCTCTCTCTGAGGGGCACCCATCCTTTGTCTGCTGTGCCATCAATAAGGGGTACACAACATACATCATAGTGAGATAAAATGGCAACTAATTAGTTAAAATGTATACTCCCGACTACCGAAAAAGCCTTTTACATAATTAAAATAAAAGCAAACCACCCTTTGCATTAAAAAAAAAGAGGAAAAAGAGACTAATTCTACCTGAGAAATTTGTCTCAGCACTCTCATCAGCTGCCACAGTTACTGCCAACACCTATAGCATCACTCCTTGCTCCCAACTCATCTACCTCCAACCAATTGGCACCAACTAGCCAATGCCCACATTTTGCCATGTAAATCCTACTCCAGAGCCTTCTGCTTCCTATTCTGATCAGATGACATTGTCTAATGTCTACCTGGGATAACTGTCAGCAATTCTTTCTGAGTTCTGCGTTTCGACTGAGAAAAACTGGACTGTCACCTTTGATGAATGAGTTGCCAAGGCCCTTCCTAAGGTTTGAATCCAGTTGAGCACTCCTCAAAGACATCAAAAGGGGTGAACTAAACGCCCATCAACTATTGTTAGCCAGAAATCTCATCTTAAAAACATCTCATATCAATAAAATCGTTCAGTCTGTGTATCAGATGACAATACACTCTGGCTATGAGTTATAATGACTAACTCTCAAAAGCTTCAACCTGGATCATATGACAACCCTTTCATCAGTATGTCAGGCTCAGATTAGGTCAGCCTGGATTTCCTTCTTCAATTGGCCCACTGGGAGCCCATAGTACCATCATTGGGGCAACTAAGACTCTTCTTTTCAGCCATTCTGCCAGGATCAAACTTGCAGCCTGAGAGGACATCTCACAAAACATGAATTCCTGTATAATCCAGTCCCCACACTGCTTCTGGGAAGAAATCTCCTCTTTAAGTTAGAGGCAACCATCTCCTTTGCAGCAAGCCAGTCAGCCTTCCTCTCATTTAGCCTTGCACTTTCAACTTTGGCTGTTCCTTGAGAAGATGATGCCTGCATCAACCTGAGACAAATAACCACAGTCTTGAAATTCTGAAATCTCTCCTCCCAGAGGTATAAACTAAGGACCTCTGGGCTTGTCCATCAACAGTGTTGCCTCAACACTAACCCCGCTGCCCACTGCACTGCTGTCAGATGTCACAGAAAGCACAAACAGGCATCCAGCCACACATCAGCCTGATAGGCTCTTAGCAAGGTCTCTGTGCTATCAACAAAAAAGCCGTCACCTTGCACTCTGTGGTTCCCAGCTCATACACCCTTTGTGGTCTATTCTACATTTAAAAGATGACTTCTGCTTGCAAGTTGCCCCCAAAAGCCGCTTCAACTGGAAAAATCTTGAGGCAAAGGCCAGCTCATTTGGACTTGATTGCCAAACAGGGGTAAAAACTTTCCTACTATTTTTGGGGAGGCTCTGACAACAGATTTAGCTCCATCACAGTTCCCTGAGCAAACAATATAGACTGTCAAACTGCTAAAATATACTTCCCCTAACTGTAAAGCCAGTTCAAGATCTCTGATCTGATAATGCCACCTCTATTGGCCTCCATATATGTTGCCTCAGTCTTCTGCGACCCACAATCTGCTGGCACACCTGATTGGACCTAAAGAAATGCTTTCTTCTGTCTTCGGTTGGCTCCTGTCAGCCAGTTCTTCTTTGCAACTGACCTGGACTCAACCTCTCTGAGGTTTAAAAACTTGTTTCCTCTTTGAAAAAACATCCCTGATTAATGACAGCCATTCTACCTGCTAGCAAGGCACAAAAGTTCTGCTGCAATATCTGGCAGAATCTGGTTACAAAAACCTCTATCAATCAAACACTCAACCAAGATTTGATGAGCATGCAAGGTGCACTGGATGCTCGATCAGATTAACTTCTTTACTATCTTGCCAGAGTAATGTTACAGAAAAGACAGGCCTAAATTATGTCTTTTCTAAAAGCAATTTAGGGAATAACTGTAATAAAACAATCTTGGGGAGCTTGTGTAGGGCCCATCCTAGGGCCCTAACTGACACTGACAACCCTAACGTTACTGCTTATAGTTGGGCCTCATCTCATAAGATCATATGTAATATGCCCAGCAAATATTTTCTAGGGAAACAAAAAGAGGAGAGAAATGTCACAGAAAATACTCAGCCCATCAGTATGCTTCAGTTTCTTAGTTGCCCAAGTAATAATTCCTCTTCCAGTTCTGGTAGCTTTTGTCTCTTAGAAATGGCTGGTCACTGTGATACACATCTGGTCATTATGATTCAAATTGTATAAACCAATCCCCAGTTGACAAGCAATTCTGCCACTGTATATCCTGCTTGCCTATCCAATATAAGCTCTAGGCTAATCAAGGTCAGGGCCTGATATTTTGAGAATGAGCCCTATCAGTGCCTTTTGATGTAAATAAATCTGCCTTCAAATCCTTAGTGTCATTTTGTGTTTCTGCTTGCCATTGAAAAGTCTTTGTTGTGGCCCTGAAGCAAGGCCAGCAGATTGCTGTAGCTGCTGGTTTCAAACAGGAGCCTAAAGAGAATTCTTTCTGTGGTCTGTTGGCCATTTCAGAACTGTGGAAATGGAATGGTCAATTCATCATAAAGAAATAGCAGGTGCATATGGCAGACTTTGGGGGAGAGAACCTGGTGCCTTGGGACCTGCACCTTGCGGTTGACTCCAGGTGCTGGGAGAACAAGGAGCTCCTCCCCTCTCCGGGGGGTGGCTGAGAGTGTGGCAGACTTTTGGCGGCCTGAAGGAGAGAGACCCTGGCGTATCGGGACCTGCACCATGTGGTTGACTTGGGGTGCTGGGAGAACAAGGAACTCCTCTCTCTGGGGGGTGGGTGAGAGTGTAGCAGACTTTTGGCGGCCCGAAGGAGAGAGGCCCTGGCACATCGGGACCTGCACTGTGCAGTTGACCTGGGGTGCCAGGAGAACAAGGAACTCTTCCCGTCTCTGGGGGGTGGCTGTGATCCTGCATGTGTGGGCTGAGAATCAGACATCTCATGTCATCCTGTCCCCCATCCCGTGTCCCCCCTCCCCCTCCTCCCTGCCTAGCAAGTGGGAACCAGTGAACTACCTATGTTATTTAGTATGAGCTCTCCATATGCAAGGATAAGGACAACCATTGGAAGAAAACAAGAGACAATATTACAGATAGTGAAGATCTCTGTTTGTCTAGCTTTGAAATTTACGCTTTCTTATGTCCCATTCTGTTCTGCTTTGTTGTGTTTAATTTTACTCCCTTTTATTTTTTTTTAATTTTTTATTTTAAAGAGAATAAAACAAAAGAGGGCAGTACAGGACAACATACGCAACACAGTACTTTACATTAAGACAACTGGACATCAACAGTAGCTAACACCATATCACTTAGTCTGCTATGGCTGAGAATAGTTTCAAATACAATAATATTAAACATAATACAATAGTATAAAGCCATGCATAGAGTGAAAGAATTATGGGGCTTTCTGAACCAAATAACAGAAAATGATCAATGGGTACTATAATATCTCATTTTCAATAGACAAATTTTGTTTAAACTATCACACATATTCAAATCCCAATAAGACACAATGTGATAGATAGAACCAATGGTAGTAGAACAAAAGAAGCATGGTAGGACTTCTAAGAAGGATGATATTAAATCAGCAATAGCTGTCATAATGTTTTGTTTTCTTCAAAACAGCTGTTCATATCATCACCCATGATATAGTCAAACAAAACAGGATAAAACCATTCCAACTGATGATTGAAAACATTGAAAGGCTTCAAAGCTATGAGATGGGGACTCATGCTTACCATAAAGTCTTATGTACTCTTATCAACTCTCATACTAGGGAGACTATATGGTATTTACACTTGTGAGTTTGGTGTATTTCGCTTAAGAGAATGGTCCAAGTCGTGTCCATTTATTTATAAATATCTTGATGTGATCATTCTTTATAGCTGAGTAGTACTCCATTGTATAAAAATGCCACAACTTTTTTATCCATTCCTCAGTTGATGGGCACTTAGGTTGTTTCCAGGATCTGGCTATTACAAATTGTGCTGCTATAAACATGGGTGCACATATACCACTGTGGTATGATGTTTTCAGTTCTTCTGGGAATATGACTAGAAGTGGAATAGCTGGGTCAAATGGGACTTCCAAACCCAGCTTTTTGAGGAATCTCCAGACTGACCTCCACAGTGGTTGCACCAATCTACATTCCCACCAAAAGTGCAGAAGAGTTCCTTTTTCCCCACAGCCTCTCCAACACTTGTTGTTGGTAGTGTTTTCTATCTTGGCCATTCTTTCTGGAGTGAGATGGAATCTCAGTGTGGTTTTAATTTGCATTTCTCTCATGACTAATGATGATGAACATTTCTTCATGTATTTATTTGCCATTCATATTTCTTCATCTGAGAACTGTGTATT
>PVJX010020272.1:0-33583 GCA_004027295.1 Dolichotis patagonum | reverse complement strand
GGGGTTACTAAGATGTGAAGGTCCCTAGAGCCAAACACAAGTTAGCTTAAAGGAATGTGATGCACACAGTTACCAAATAGTCCAGGAGAAGGGGTGCACAGCTTTGACTGGGAGGCAAAGAATGAAAAGACAGTGATACACTAAATGAATGTTGCAGGCCACGCAAAGGAAATTTCAGGAAAAGGTACAGACAAAAGTAGAAAGAAGTGGAGTAGTTGGTGTGTTCAGGATCTCTTAAGTATTATGAAATTAAGCATGAACTCTTACCAACCCCACCCACCTTGTGTCTGTGATGCGCATGAAGGAATGCCTCTCCTCCTTACTCCGCTAACATTCAGGAAGCAGATGCTGAGCACCGAACCAGGCATTTTGCTATATGTAAGGAATAAAAAGGGAAGTAGGCACCGAGCGCAGGAAGCCTGTTCCTACCAGGGCAAGGTGCCGTGGGTTTACAGAGAGCTCTTGGCCGTGACCCACCCTTGAGCACGGTGGCACATGCGCTTCCCTGTGTACCAACAGCTCCTCTGCTGACCACACGACCAGCCCAGCTTCACCTGCTTAGGCAGCAGGACTTTGCAAGTCCTGTCCCAGTCCAGGTCCTTGTTTCCAGCCTTCAGCTGCTTCACCCATTCATTTGTGGATGCCTTCCTGAAGCACCATGATTACCCTCAACCTTCTCTGACCCATAGGTTCATCAGGGTTCCCATCCTGCCCAGCCCTGGCATCCCACGGGCAGTTCCTCTAAACTGAGTACAGACCCCAGCTCTACCACTCACTGCTTGGGCAAGACCCTCGACCCTCAGGCCCGCCTGCCTCATTTGCAAGAGGAAGAAATGTAACATCTACCTCATAGCACTGCTGAGAGCATTAAGGGAGATCGTTTATGAAAAATATCCAAAACGGTGCCTGTCACAGGATAATTACATAATATTACTGGTTTTCTCCTCTTTCCTCTTTGGAATGCCCTAGACAAGGGTAGTTTAAGTCTAATCCCCTGTGGACCCACTGCAGTTGGCACCGAGCTGCCCACTGAAATCAAATGGAGAAATGTGCAAAGAGCCCTTTTAAGCAATAGGGAAATGTGGTTTGTAGAGGCAGATCTCATTAGCCAAGAAAAGCAAAACCTATACGCAGCTACAGAGTAAGCTGTTAGCCACAGGGTCCTTTCTTTGTACTCCCACACTCATAGGCAAGTGAGTCGTCAGCCTCTAAGGTAAACAGTAGAGACACAGTTCCTAACTCTTGGTATGCAAAACCATGACCCACTGCCTTCATCAGCTGTATGAATTTAGGCCCTTGTTAAACCTGCTAGGAGCCTGCTGTCCTTGTTACTTGGTCTATATGACTTCCAGCAGAGCAGCAAATAGAACCAGCAACCCCAGCAAAGCTATGTCTCTCTTTTTAACCATGCACTAGGAATAGAAAATATAGAAGTATATTCCAGTCCCAGAGGCCTGTGTAATTCTTTCCAAGACTAGATTCCCCGGGGAGGGATGACTACAATTCTATCAACATTTCTGAGGTGAGAGCCATTGCAATTTTTGTCTTGCCCAGAATAGCAAACATAATGCTGGGCAACAAGAGGAAAGCAGGAGGCATCACAGTCCTGGATTTCAAGTTTTATTATAAGGGTACAGTGACAAAAACAGCATGGAACTAGCACAGGAAACAGATATGTGGACCAATGGAACAGAGCTGAAGATGGAGAAACAGCCCCAGCCACCTGCAACCAACTGATCTTTGACAAAAGGGTCAAAAGCAAGGCTGGAGAAAAGATAGCCTCTTTAACAAGTAGAGCTATGAAGACTTGTTATCTCCATGTAAAAGAATGAAACTGGACCCATATCTTTAATCAGAGGACAATTAAAAGTGACAGAGTAGAGAATGTCACCAAAATACAACTTCTCAGGGACCTGGCATCAAAATTCCAGAAAAACAACAACTTGGTGAAGAGAAAAAAAGAAATAGATCTCCAGGAACCTAGAGGAAGTTGACAGGAAAACTAGAAACTGTAAGTAAGCTGGAGAAATAGAGAATAACACGGACAAAAGAACAAGGCAGTCTAAGGCTCACCCTGGCTCCTTGTAAGGAGACCTGTCTCTGCAGACACAAGGCAATCCCAGAGAGAAGCAGGGGCTCCAGAAGAAAACGACAGACTAAGCCAGCAGTGCTAGCCCCAAGGAAGCCTGCAGCTATCGAAAATTGCATAAATAGCATGGGGTTTTACTCTGGAAATGACTCCTTTCACGTGGCAGGCTAGAGTTAGAGAAGAAGCCCAGTTAGCACCATATTTGAGAGGGTTTAATCGTAAGTAGCCATTTGGGGAAGGAGTTCATTGTTTAAGACTACAGTACAGAGCAACTGTCTAACAACTACTTCATGCTTTCTGATGTCACCGTACCATTGAGTGGGAAATGGCCACAAGAAACAGTTAGAGATAGGGCATGGGCTAGACATAGACACTGCCCCTACACACACAGTGAAAAGTTTAAGCTCAGGCCAGAAAAGACATGGAGACCCTATCCTCTGTGGTGAGAAGCCAGGGGGTTGTTTGTGGCTCTCAGGATGGCGTGGTTCTGAAAGTGCTGTCATCAAGTCCAGTGGCTTGCCTCAACCCCTATCATGCTGCCTACATTCAGCACAGAGCTCAGTGATCTGTTTGCTTTCATCATCTATCACCATGGGAGGAGATATGCTCCAGCTTGGACAGTTGCCACAGTCTGGAGCTGAAGGACAGAGGGGCCTCTGGAGCAGGGTGGGGGAACCTCACAAACTCACAGGCCCTAAAGTTGGGTGAAGAAAGCCTTGACTTGGGGTACACAGAGAAACACAGAAATTGGGAGCTTCCAAAGTGACTACAGCCTTATGGAGGACATCTTTGACTGGCCATTCGCAGTGAAAAAGGCAGGGCAGGATTCAGCATTCATACACAAAAATGTGAGTGTGGTACCAAAATAGCTCTTAGCAGTGACTCACTATCCCTCTCCCATCTCTAGTGGGTTCCAATATTGCAGATCTTAATCACCCATTCAAAAAGGACTTTTATTTTTTTGAGGCAGGGTTTCACAATATGGTTCAGTCGAAGCTGGCCTTGAACCCACAGCAATCCTCTTGTCTCAGCCTTCTGAGTGCTGTGTGTCTTAATTACTTTTCTCATTGCTAAGACAAAATACCTAACACCCAAGCTAAGGGAGTAAGGTTTAATTTAGATTACAGTGTGTAGAGGTTTTAGCCCATTGTTAGCTAAGTCCAGGACAGGGTGGCTTGGCAGAGGAGCCTCTCAAAAGGGGAAAGAGTTTGTGGTGGCAGAAGACAGCAAAAGCAAGCAAGGGGAGTGAGACAAGTCCCCTTTCTGTCCTTCACATTTTATCCAGTTTACTGGAAGTAAGCGGTGCCAATCCAATCAGTGAACTGACCCAGCAATCACTCACCCTTAATCAGCACCCTTATCCCAGCACTGTGCTATAGAGGAATAACATACTCTAGCTTCAGCCACTTCTAAAAAAACCCCTATGATAGCATGACACTTTGGGGGGACTTCTAAGCACAAACCATTGCACTGGGTTACAGGGGTGTGTTCCACCATGTCTGGTTTATGGGGGAATTCTTTTTGCCTCATTTAATTATTTTCTTCATAGATAGAGGTGGAGAGGCTCTTGATTTTTTTTCTTTCTTCATTTTGCTGGTTTTTTAAATCTTCTTTTTCTTATTCTTTTCAGTTAATTTTATCTAATTATATTAATTCTTCCTTCTCCTTAATGGGATCTTGTATCTCACTTTTCTCTCTTTTTTCTCATCTTCCTTTTTTTATTTTTCAAAAATTTTTATTCTCCTGTTCCCCACCCCCTCCTTTACTAGTACAACCACTAAGCTTTATTAATTGTTAGATATTTAGTTAATTCTATGCTGTTATTTTTAGATTCTTTTCTATTATTTATGGTGCTATAGTTGTTGCACTAGTAGGTATTTATGTCAATATTTGGTTTGTTTCTGCATTTGTATTACAACTATAGATCTCTAGTCTATGGTTAAGAGTGACTCAGTGGTAGCTTTTATTTTCTTCTAGTCGGTCATATACAGTTTGTCTTTAATTCTATTATTGTTGCTAAAAATGGCAAGGCATAGTTATTGCTATTAATTGGTTTTTACTCTATGCAGTATCTGACTTCTTTGTGTTATTGATAAAACTGCAATTCATTTCTGGAGAACTGGGTGCTGGGCCAATTACACTATACCCTTCACTCCCAAAGTAATGGAGACTAGATCTTGGGACAGAAGCAAAGGCCTATGTTTAGCCATACCTAGAGTACACCAGTGCAGAGTAGATATTAATTAAAGGGATCTCCATACTAGCAACCAAATCTTTCCACTCTAGTCAACCCACAAATCTCAGCATGTGCGCACACACACACACACACACACACAGAAAATGAGAAGACAAGGCAACAAAATACCTCCAAAAACTTCCAACTTCCCCAAAGCTCATCAGTTGGAAGGAAATAAAAACTCAAACTGTTGAACTGTGTGAAATGATAAAAAAGGAGAAAAAAATAGATCAGTATAGTGCTTGGCAAGGTCAAGGAAAGTATAACTGAACAGATAATGGATTTAATAAATAAAATGATCAGTTGACTCATAGAAGACACTAATAAAAGCTAGCTGAGCTAAATAAATTAATACAAACCATGACCGGTAGGTTAGCAAAGAATTAGAGTCCATGGAAATGTATCAAACAGAAATCCAGGAGATTAAAAATTCTATTGAAAAATTCTGTTGAAAGTTTTATTGAAAGTATGCGAAAAGCAGTATAGCAGAATTCTACGTTTAAAAGGTTACAGCTTGAGCCTCTATACCTCAAAAACTGAAAATTGGAAATCTCCAAAGTCCAAAACTTTTTGAACACCAACACAGCACTAAAAATGGAAAATTCCATGTGACCTTAACTTATGAGTTACAATCAAAATGCAGGTACACTAAAAATATTTTATAGAATTATCTCCAGGCAGTGTACATATGCTATATATGAAGCAAATTAATTTTGTGGTTAGACTTGGATCCCATCTCTAAGGCATTGCACATTCATACAAGTATTTCAAAACCCATAAAATCAGAAATATGAAATATTCTGGTGCCAAGCATTTCAGATAAGGATTACTCTACATTCCAAGTCTCAAATATTATTCTTTTAGCTGTAGTAATATCTTAGATCATTTGAGTCAGATGAACTGAACTCACTGACTAAATTACTTCATTTTTAGGTATTTCAAATTGGTGTTGGCTGCGACCCTCAAAAATTTATTGCAGTTAAAGGGCAAGTATATCTCCATTTGACCTGTCTTATTCTTGTAAAAAAAAATGGTGCACTAAACAATTATTACTAGTGATGATATTAGCCTAATAACTGATCTGTCTATGACAAAATCCAAGATTGAATTGACATCAGTGTCCAGTTTCAATTGGTTTGAACTTATTGCCAAATCAAATACTACATTTAAATCATACTGAAAATGAAAAGAATTAGTCTAGATTTCAGCATCTCATTATTCTCTTTCCCTTTTAATAAACCAGTTTCTATCTTTTATCAATATTCCTCTCAGCTCTTCAGTCCACAGCACATTTTTGGAGAAACAAGAGAAAGAAACCATTATCTCTGATTGCCATCATACTCAGTCATCATTTTCACTAGAAAATTCCTTACGCCCACATCAGGAAAGCCTCGGCTTCCTGCACCTCATTTTCTACAAGAAAGTTGCCAGATCCACCCTAACAGAACAAGAAGTGGTTCCCTTGAGACTCCAAAGTGTGTATTTTGTTGACCTTGCTTGTCATTCTCAGTGAGGCACATGGGTCTTTGGTTGGCTACAGCTCTCATCCCTCCATGTGGCAGAAAGTCAATGTGAATACAAAAATCTGACTGAGGTCAACATACAGGCAGCAATTGTGATTCCTTTCCTTGGGTTAGGAGTGGGACAGCAGTGGGGGAAAAGTGACATGTCATCATTTAGGAAATAGCTTGCTGTCACCCATAACACGTGTCTACTCTTCCATCATTCTGCTACTCTTCTGATTATTACTGAGTTGTAATCACTTGCTGGGTTGATAATTAAGTATTGCCATCTTGGGCAGGGGCTATAGGTCGGTGGCACAAGGTCCTGAGTTTGATTCCTAGTACCAACAAATAAATAAACATTGCTATCTCATTCAGCATTTCCTGAATTTGAATTTCCCTGTACCTTTGCACCCATAATCCCTTTTTCCAGGAAACACAAAATGGCTGACTTGTGCAGACTGCTCCCTCCTTGCTTGTGGTTAATGGCTTTGCTCCTCAGAGTGTGGTACATGGACCCACACTGGCACCACCTGAGAATTTGTTAGAAGTGGAGGCACTCATACCTCATTCAGACTGACAATCTGCTTTGAACAGTATTTCCAGGAAATTAGTAGGTGAATTAAAATTTAAGAATGACTACTGTAAGCAGTAGGTTACCAAGATTGATTTCTAGTTCTATCATGCACAGAATTTCTCCTCAGGCCCTTGACTTCCATCCGCAGTGAGATGTAAAGCAGATTGAAGTAACCTATTTCTTTGCTCAGATTATCCACCTTGGTAGTTCATCAGAATCACTTGGAGAGCCAGGAACCCTGGTGCCTCACTATAGTCCCAGGAAAGTTTAGAAAGTTTAAAGCAAAAGCTTTGCAAGTTCCCTGGGGAACTTAAGGAGACACTGACACAAAATTTAAAAAGGGATAAAGAGGCTGGGAGTGTGGCTCTGTGGTAGAGTACCTTTAGGTTTAATCCCCAGTACTAGAAAAAAAATATATTACCCAGAGAGCATAATAAAACCACAGATTCCAGGACCCTACTCTGGGTGTCTTAGTCAACATTGCTAAAAACAACTCTAGTGTCTTGGGCTTCGGTTGCAGTGGGCTTAAGGTTTTTGCAGTTACTAAGAGACACCAGAGAGAGTAAGAGAGAGCCAGACCGGGCTGGCAATGAAGGAGAGCAACTTTTGGAGTCCAATGTGGATTTAAGGAGGGTGGTGATGTAGACACCGCAGTGTCTATTTAGAATGATGGTGATGAGGGTCCCTTTCAAGTTACACTGGAATCAGCTAGCTGAAATGAATAAGTGAATAACTTGCAAAAAGCACTATCTTTCATTCATAAGTCATTACAATCTTCTCTCTAAATAAACCCTAAGCAGAAATTCTGTAAATCAAAGTACATATAATACAAAGGGTAAAATGAAAGATAGTAAGAAACAAAGAGACAGATCTTTTGCAGCTGGGAAGGGAATCTAGAGATGGAGGGAAGGGAAAGGAAGCAATTTCAAGAGGAAATAAAAAGAATTAAGATGTATTGTGTACATGTGCCAACTTCCCACAATGAATGTAATCACTATGTACTGCACAGATATGCTAATAAACATTAAAAATTTTTTAAAGAAATTATGTAAATCCTTAAAATAATATCTTACTTGCATAATGGAGTCTCTAATAAAAACTGGATATTTCATGTTTTAAACAAAAGTTAATATTGTAAAATAAACAGTCCAAATAAATGTCATCTTCATTTTGATACATTTTCTATAAATTTATATTTATTTTCATAGATACGATTTATGTAGCCCCTTTTTCCTTTTTTGTTGGGTTTGTTGTTGTTGTTGTTGTTTTGTGGTTCTAGGAATTGAGCCCAGGGCCTTGCACATGCTAAGCAGTGAAACAAGCATTCTACTACTGAGTTACATCCCCAGCCTTCTTTATTTTATTTTGAGATAAGTCTTTGCTAAGTTGCCAAGGCTGTACTTAAATTTGCAATCTCCTGCCTGTACTTCCCAAGAAGCTGGAATTATAGGGGACACCACCATGCCTGGCTTAACTTTTTTCTTTTTTTTTTTTTTGCCACAACCCACGCAGCTCTCGAACTTCCCAGCATGAAAACCCTGTAGGGATGCAAGAAAGTAAAGAATAAAGATAAGACACAGAGGGCTGGGGATTTAGCTCAGCAGAATAAGTGCCTGCCTGGCAAACACAAGGTCGTGACTTTGATCCCCGGTACCAAAAAAAGACACAGAAATCTGGGATCAGGTGAAGCCCTCTCTTCTGATGGGAGGGAAGAAAGGAACTGCTCGATCACCATAACATGTTTATTTATGCAGTCAGGAGATGATGTCAGTTTCAACTCCTCTACCTAGCAACTTGTTTGTCTGTCTGACCTGGGCCCCTTGACTTGTTAGAGCAGGACAGCTTGTTTATGTGACTCACTTGGGGCTCTCCATATTTTCAGGACTGGCCTTACCTTAGCCTCACAGGTGTGATCCATCTCCAGCTTCAGCAGCTCCCTACATCTCCCCCTTTTCTCTGTAGTTGCAAGTGATTAGGAAGTCTGTTGAAGATGGAGGAGTTGTTTTTGGAGAACTCTGTAGCACAACTTTTTATTTTTGAACTTTTTTATTTTGAGTGAACTTACTTGTTTAAGCTAAAGATTTTATAGTCCAAGGACTTTAAGTCCCTGCATTCTGAAGTTTAACTCTGTATATTCCATTAATCCATAACAATAGTCAGTTACCAGTTAAGCTGGCAGAAGATGTTAGTGATTTCAGTTTTTTTTTTATAGCTAGCATATTACTATGGCATTGTTTTATACCTCTTGTAGTTAAACTTTTCTGCAGGATGTTTAAGACCAAGTTAAGGTGAGACCTGTACTAATTACAATCAATCTCTTGATGTCTGTTAAGGTCAGTTACGTTTCCTCAGGAATTACCTTGGAACTATGTACAGTATCTCTCAGTACATCTGTCAGTGTCAGCCATCTGGATGAGTCATGGCCATTGCTTGACCAAGCTGCTTTCTATGAGAGCTTGGGAGACTTTTTCTCTCTTAGTGACTCTCCTTAGGCCCACTACATACTTTGAACACTTTCCTCTGTGGTCTCACAATCTCCTTGGTCAGAAGACCAGGAATTCACTGAGTTATAGGATGCCACAGCAGAGGTTCTTTTATGTTGTGAGTCCTCACTGACCTCACAGGGCTAAAATATTGGGTGTCCTCTTAGCCCATCTATCTTTCTAATTTTTTGGTCTCGAAACCTGTTTTGAACATTCAGAAGAGGAGGCTAACAACATTACATTGTAATGAAGGCAGTAAACTCAATATTACTGTTTTATCTAAATATCAAGGACCTTAGAACATAAAATAGAAACATTATTTTCTAATAAGCATGGGTATTCTAATATTTGAATCCCTGTAGAATGTTAACAGTTACATATTTTACAGAAAATTACAGTTATAGAAAATTAGAAATCAAAAGTCATACATAATATTGCAGCATGAAAATCTGATGACATTTTATAACATAGTATTTTGACATAGTATAACTTTTTAAATCAATCATCTCTATCTAATACATATGAAAATTCAACCTAACTTGTTGTTCTTAAATGTGGTGTACTTCACATAAGTTTCATTAAAGGCAGATATCTGAATCTGAAAGAAAAGTCTATCACTATAAGCAATCCTTCTTCCACACTTCAGAAGACCCACACAAAAACCAATAACAATCAACTGTCATTGCCACATAAAAACTTTTGTACCAGAACATTTTTAAATCAAAAACTTTATTGTCTGGAAAACTTAATCCTTTTGATGATGACCAATATAACATATCACAATAATATATTTTAATAGCAATTATTGAGGCATTACCCATAAGATTAAGGAGATTACTGGAGCTTCCCATTAATGAACAAGAACTGGTTAAAGTTATTCCAGGCAACTGCTTTCTTATTTATCAATTGGAGTCCTGTACAACAATCTCCCCCATCCTAAAGGATTTTTGTTTAATATCTTAATAAAATTTTGATGGCTTATGAAAACCCAGTTTTTATAACATTTTGACTAGCTGGCAACCCAGGTGGCATGGATTTTAAATCTATAACCCAAATTAAATTATGAACAAATGATCCAAAAATGCAAAAGAAAAAGGAAAAGGAAAGAATTGTTGAACTCAGATTAAAAAAAAAACCAGCTGTTAACTTATTGGCTAAATGGACAAACAAACAAGAACACAGCAGACTGGACAAACAGATACACAGGCAAACTGACAAACATCTTAGTGCACTCAAATATATTTTTGACCAAATTTAATTACAATTGACTTACAATTTTAGAAGTTTGCAGTTACAAATAGACTAGTCAGAATTATTTGTAAGTCAATTAGCAGAGATGTCCTATAAGAAGAATTTGGAGGAAATAAATTTTTTTATTTATAACATATAATTTTTGTATTTTATTTTGTCTTAAGAATACTGGTAATTTTTGTGTCGCCTTCTTTCATGTAACTTTTAGCTCGGTTATCTCCAAGCAGTCTACCACCTTCTCAGACCTTTGATTCTCATTTTTGGTTACCTTCTCCTGGGCATTCTGAGTCAGTTCCTTCAATGGCTCCAGGTCAGGTTAAGTCCCATCCTTGTCCATCAGCTATAGGACAGTCTCTCAGATATCACTGTCATAGCACTGAACATCAGCTTCTTGAAAGGTAGAATCAACTCCAGGCCTGGGTCCATGACACAACCAGACAGCATGCTCTGGTACCCAGATAGGCTATTCAGAATTCTCTGGAAACACACAAGCCTACCCTCAGCCCCAAATTAGCACCGGGTTCAGTCTTCCATTGTCTACTATGAAGATCTTTCCAAAGGACTGTTCCTAGACTCTTTTCCTTTACTTGATTGAATTATTTTTCTGCTAATGTAGTCCCATCCCTACTTGGATTTTAAAAATTAATAGTATATACTGCCCAGTAATCTATTGTGAGGAATAAATTTTGTAGGTAATATTCCCCTTTTTGTTTTTGTCACTGAATTTTGAGCAAGTTTAACAATTTGTAGCCTGTATTATGCATGAGGAACATTGTTTAACAATTTTTCAAACCTGTTACTGGGTTAAATGGAAATATTTGTGTAAGGCAGAAGCATTTTGATGGTAAGTGGCATGGGAAAACAGTGTCTGAGGGAGTAAACAGTTCATGACAGTGGAAGACAGCAAAGATAGCAAGAGCAGAGGAGGGGAAGTGTAAGCCTCCTTGTTCTTCTACATTGTAAGCAGGCTACCCCCGAGGGTGGGTGCAGCATGCACACCATCTCCATGGCCCCCTCCTGCACAGGATAAGGATATTTACAAAGTGAGGCACCCCACAGAGTTGCTCAGCCCAGCTTCTAACCTTCAAGCTGACACCACTGTCAACTTGATAACCAGACACATTTATTTTTTCAAATCGGTTTCCAGATACAAATACATGCTTATTTTTATCAGTTTGCAACTTGAACAGCACATGTTTAACAATCCTTGAGAACCAGTATTAAGTCTATCAACATTATATTACATTATAACGGTAACATTGCACCCTTGCAGCTAAAACCAGCAACATTGTTTCTCCCACCTCCCTTCTCCAGACCAAACTCCAGGATTGGTGGAGTTTTTTGAGGCCTGTGAGAAGTGGTGAGCAAGCAGAAAGCAGTAGTTTCCCCCTGTAAACAACCCTTTAAAAATCTGTAGCAGTCCTGATTTGTGCTGATTTGCTTTTTTCCTAGCCTTGCTGCTGCTTTGCCACCTCTTTCTAAGTATGTAAATTTACAGTTCCTTCTTCTAGAAACAAACAAACTCAGGCAATTTAGCAAGCTGTGCAGTCTTAATAAGAGTGCAATCATCAAGGCATTCCCTGATGCAAATCCACAAAAGTAAAGTGAACACAGAAATCAAGGATACAACAAGCATTTCTATATACATTTGTGGTTCTCGAGAGCCTGTTCATTCCACATTTTATACCTGATATGGGCTTAGTATTGATATTAATGGGCTCAATATTGAGGACATCAATACACTCTGGGGGCTCCATATTGATAATATCAATGGGCTCAATACTGAGGATATCAATACACCTCTCTCTTTCTTGTGCACACACTATAGGTATCCTCCTCTCTTGCTAAGTGATGAATTTCTTCATGCCTCGGGTCCCTGTTTGGGCACCATTCTGTCATGACCCATGCAGCTCTTTAACTTCCCAGGGTGAAGACTGTGAAGGGTACTGAGAAGGTGAAGAAATAAACACAAGACACAGAAACTTTGGGTCAGGTGGAGCCGCTTTCTTAACGGGAGGAAAAGAACTGCTCAATCACTGTAGTACCTGTATTTATACACTCGGGAGGGCGATACCAATTTCAACCCTTCTGCCTACCAGCTTATTTGTCTGGTAGGCCTGGGCCCTTTGTCTTCTTGGAGCTGGAGTAGCTTGTTTATGTGGCTCACTTTGGGTTCTCTGTGTTTTTAGGGCTGGCCTTGCTTTAGCCGCACACATGTGATCAATCTCCAACTTGAACCACTCCCTACATTTCTTTTTATTTTAAAGAGGATAAAACCAAGGAAAACAAAACAGAATAAGACCAATCAAAAATAAACCAGTATAAGTGATACAGGACTTCAAAACCTTATGAAACCAACAATAGTTACCATAATGCCTTTTGTTGTCTTCAGAATAGCTGCAGGTACCTTCAGACATAGAAACCTCGTACAGAACACAATAGAATAGAAACAATAAAGCCAAAACAATGTATGCAATAAAGGACTTCAAAACAAGCCAATAGTAAATCCAAAATGACTCCCATAATATGTCTTGCTATCTTTCAAATAGCTGCTCCTGCCATCAGATTTAACATAATCAAACAAAACAGAAGAGAATAAAACCCAACCCAACAAAACAATGAAAATGATAGGGCTTCCCGGCCGGGATCGCTTCCGGGCAAGACCTAGATCCCTCCAGCTTCCCCGTCCGGGATTGGCACTGACTCATTGAGAGAGGCTTGGGTATGACTGTCCCCACCCCAGCAGTAGCCGGCGGTGCATGGCGCTGCCTTCCAGACAGAGATCACCTTCTGGTGAGGCCCCCGGTTCTCTCCCCTCAAGTCCGTGAATCCCCCTACATCTTTTTGATTGTGATAAAATTGGCATAATATGTAAAACTTGCCATTTTAGCTATTTTTAAATGTGCAGTTCACTAGAATTAAGGACTTTCATGATGTTGTATACTTAGCATCACTACCCAGTTCCAACATTCTTTCATTACTCCAAAAGGTTAACTATACTAGTAGGCAGCCACTCCCTAGTTCCCTTTCCTGCCAACACCTGTCTCTGAATTTTCCTCATCAGGATATTTTATATAAATACAGAAATTTTATGGATTTTGTGTCTGACTCCTTGGCACATTTTTGAGGGCCACTGGTGTGGTGGTACCTACTATTAGTACTTCATTCCCTTTTACAGCTGAGTAACATTTCATTGCATGAATATGTCACATTGAACCATTCATCAGTTCGTGAATATTTGGAATCTTTCTACCTTTTGGCTTTTGTATATAGTACTGCTATGGATATTTGTGTACAAGTTTTTGTTTGAGCATCTGTTTCAATTATGCATTCTGGGTATGTACCTAGGAGTGGAATTTTTCACTGAATTACATGATAATCTTATGTGTGTTTATTGAAGAAATACTGAAGTATTTTGCACAATGACTGCATCATATTACATTGCTAACAACCATGTGGAGTGTTCCAGTTTCTCTATAGGCATGCACCACCATACTTGGTTTCCGATAATTTTTTAATAAATGTGAACAAAATATAAGAGATACATAAACAGGTTTCTAATTTTTAGTTTTTTTTACTCAACGTATACTAAACAATAGTCTTTAGATGAACCTGTTTGGAAAATCCAATCCTAGATACTAAAGAAAGAATTTTAATAAATTAAAATACCAATGCATTTCGAAGTCGAGTGTCTTCAGAAACATTTGTAAAATTGATTTTACAAAAGTAGAAATGTTTGGGCTACAAAATAACCTCAAAGATTCTAATTTAGTAAATAATGATTCTGTGACACTCTCCAGTTTGAGAATCATGAACTAAATGATTGTTTGTGCAAATATATAAGAAATGATGCTACAATATCATTGTTTTATTTTTCTAGATTTAGTAAAACAGCATGTGTTCACCATGAATTTTTTTACGAGATTGACAAGTAAGAAATCTTTTTTAAAATAAGCACTGAGCTTTATACTAATGTAGCAATATTAATAGTAATTTACAATCACTACTTAGCCATTGAATTTCTGTTGGCAACTATGTGTACAGCTTAACACTGTGAGGCTGGTTTTAAAATTAAGCAAAATGTACAGAGCCTATAATTACCCTTCTCTGAAACATACAAAAGAAAGACCTAGTCACTGTCTTCTTCAGTGAAATTGGATAAACAAAGTAAGCCTTATTTAGTCTCAAATTCCATATTGTCCCCTCTAGTGTAAGAAAGACATACAAGTGTATGGTTTTTCCTATATCATTTTTCTTTAATTCTACATTAATATTGTTACAATTTTTTTATTTACTAGGAAAGTCCTGACATCAACTATTCTACTAACTAAACTTTTGTGCTATATTTTGCATTTCATTTTATGTATATTTTTAATAATATGATTTATTGACAATATAACTAAGCAAAATTCAACTTTTACCTTAGTAAGAGGAAAAAAATCTATATTAAAAAATGTTAAATATTTAGTGAGTTGTCCAAAGCACAGGGTTTTAGTCCCTAATGTATTTATCAGTGTTTTTGAAAAAGCTGTAGCGTTTTCTAACTTTATTTAATTGAAATAAATAAATGCCACCAGGTATACCCCCAGAGAGCTGAAATTAAACTGTAAGGTAGGATAGAGAAAGGCATTGCCTGGATACAATGCTTAGTGAAGGCAGAAGGTAAAATAGAAGGGGGTGCACAGGAAATGTTTAATGATGAGGTCACTGTCTTCCACATCTACATAGCAGCTGGCCCTCTTAGGAAAGAACGTGAAGTTCTTGAATTCCCTGAATCCCTTCCTGGAGCATAGTAGAGACATATGGGACACGAGGCTGGTGATGAGAGTCAAGTTGGAGAACTGACAAGAAATATGTGAGGAAGGGAGAGAGGTTTTGAAGGAAAACCCCATGATTTCATAAAGGGAAAGGATTCCATGATAGTGAGAAATCTAAATTAGAAAATAACAAATTTTAAAGCACACATCCATTGTTACTGATTCTGAGCGCTTCATTTTTTCCTCTATTAATAGTCTGAGAACTACTTTGAAATAGCTCTACATTGAAAAGGACTGTGGGCTTTGTAATCATGCATCTTTCATAAGAGTGAAGCAAGGTTTGCTACCTTGAAAAATCTCATATGATTTCTGAGACTGATGCCATATTGTCTTAGTGGAAGACAGTCATTTGTACCTTTTTGTTATTGTAAGGATGTCTTAATCTGTATAGAAGTATATGGGAAAATGCCTGAAATATAGTAAGTACTCAGTAGTTAATAATCCTGTTCATGCATTTGGTATTTGTTATACCTCCTTAAACAAAGTCTTGGTCTTAGTTTTTAAGTTTGAAAAGAAGAAAAAAATAAGTAATGAAGGATATCTTTTTTATAGGTTGCATTTGAGACATCGACCACTTCAAAACTTGGTAAGAAAATTGAAATTTTTGTCAGTGACACAAATATATATATATAATAACTAAAAAATGCTTTTCTTTTTCCAGAAAGTAAGGTATGACTGGGAAAAATATGGCTGCCCACTGAGACTTAATGGCCATGAAAAGTTTCAACCTTTACTCCAACTGTGAGTATGTTCTGGTTAAAATTTTAACTCACTTTAGAAATTTCATGATTAAAGCATAAAAACAAGACTACTCATGCATTTAATAATAAGTATTTTTGAGGACTCAGTCTATGCAGGTAGTAGTTATGCGAAGTTGGGCAAACCTAATCGCTGCATGTTGAGGCTGAGGTACGAATGGATAAGAGAACCAGGAGCCTTTGCAGAAGTGCAGGCAGCTCTAATTTTATCCTCCTTAAATACCTCCCCAGACTCCTATCAGAACCCCTGCCTGTGTGACAGGAACTATCTTACCAGGTGACAAACTGCTCTTTGCATGAACCTATAATAATGAAAGCTTATTTGAAAAGAAACTAGATTGCTGATAAGTACTTTCAAAAAATATTATCTCTAATTTAATTCCTATAAACTAGATCTCATGATAAAAACATGAATAAATTGCTACAAGGGAGGCTCTTTTCTAAGTAATTTTGTATTTGTTTGCTTCCTTTGTGACATGTGTTGTGTGTGTGAGTGTGTGTGTGTATGCTCGTGTGCATAGCCCAGGCTAAGCACAGATTCTACCACTGAGTTCTCCATCTCAGTCCCTGACTTTGTTGTTTTATTCTTGGTTTATTTTTATAAAAGTTAAACAGCTTGTTATGAAATTTATTATATAGAAAAATATAAAAACTAAATGACTCATGCTTCTAAATGTCTTTGCTATCATGAGCAAATTATGATGAGTATGTATTTACATGTGTCTGGACTCTCATCCAGGTAGGCTGTAGGATAAGTGACTGGAAGTAAAGTTTCTGTGGCTAAAACACCACAACTTCAGTCGCCGCTTCAAGCCGTGGTTGACAGCCACTCCCGCTGAAGACAGTGTGGGTCTCTTGGGGTGGGCAGGTGTGGGACTACTGGGTCAGGAGCTCCTGCTTAACTTTCCTGCCAGAGCTGTGGCAGGTAGCACCCACGTGCTCTGCCAGGGCTCTGTCACATGCCCCCACACTCTGTCCTCTGCCAGGACGCCCGGCGCTGGCCACTGGGTCCCTGCTGTCTTGAGTTTCCATCTTCCTCTAGATGTCTGCCCACGCCGCTGCTTTTCCTGGGCACCCAGGGCAGTCCTTCCCCTAGCTGAGGCCTAGTTTTCTTGGTTTTTGTTTTTGTGCTTGTGAGTTCCATGGTGTAATGGTTAGCACTCTGGACTCGGTTTTTGTGTTTGCTTGTTTACAAAATGCTTAATATGTTAGGTTTTAAATAAAACAACAACACAAAGCTGATGTTCTTTCCCAGAAATGCACACTCTTCAGTTCAGCTCGTCATGGCTGAGTACCTGCTTTCCACCAAGCACTCTGCTGGGCCCTGGAAGCTCAGAAATTATGATAGAATTCATACATGCAAAAGCTCAAGAGCCTGAAGAATTGAATTAGTATATCAGTGGATATGGGAAGTAAAATGATGCAAAGGAACCATGGAGGTGTTGGTATTAAAACCCAAAAAGCAAAGAATAGAAGCCAACCTGGCTGCGAAGGGAGATGGGCTCTGGAAAATGTCCCAGAAAACTTGCAGTTGAGCTGACTCACTAAGTCTTAAGGATAACGAATGTTCAGCTGCATGGGGAGGAAGGAGAAAGAGAGGAGGCTGATGTGAATTCCACGGGGTACATCTTTCAAGTGCGATGGGAGTTTGAGGAAGAAAATGCAGGGTTTAGAGTGTGATATTTGGGGGGTATAAAGTGATTCACTACACGTCAGCAGAAGCGGTTAGCAATCTGGATGTAGTCCAGATCCAGGTGGACCAGGGGGTCACATTCTCAAGTATCTTTTCCAACCCATTCTCTCTGAGAGAAATGTGTAGGATGAATTTCAGGGAACCAGGTCTAAGTAGGGAGGTCAGCTGGTAAAATTGTATTTGGGAGGGGGAGAAATGACTGAAAAGCAATTAGGACAAAAAGAGGATTATTTGTGAGACAACTTAGTGATTGCAATAGGTAGAGCATGGTAATTGATGCATGGGAGTGGTAGGAGAAAGAGAAGGAGGGAAGCATGGGATAGAGTCAAAAGTGCAAGGTCTCAGCGTTTTGCTGAGAACACTGAAAGCAAAACATCCTCAGAGCTCTCCGTGCGGCTGTTATCAGGGAGGAACACCAAGGCCAGACACCTGCCGGAGTGGCCTTGCTCCAGCCCCTAGGAGATCACACACCTCCAGCTCAGCAGTGACTCGGCTGCTCCCCACAACACTTCCCTACAATTTCTTCATTTCCCTGTAACTGTAGGTTCCTGCATCTTACTCCTGTTTTAAAGTTTATTTTTCTTCTTATGGAACAAAAATTCTCCAGGATTCTTAAGGATCCTTAAGGATTTTTGAAATGTAAAGTCTTATTTGCATATATATGTATATTTTTGCACATGTATTTATTTTACCTTCATGCTTAAATGAAATGTGTCTAGGTGTATCATGCAAGATGAACACCTGTTTCCCTCAGCTCAACTAAAATGCCATTCTATTATTTTCATCTTCTGTTTGCCAGTGAGAATTATGCCCATGTAAGGAGTATTCCACTGCAGGCATTCTGTCTTAACAGTGTGTGGGATTTTCTTTGATTATTATGCTTTTATTTGTGGTGCTGAGACTTCATATCAATCTTCAACATGATGATTTAGGCCATCAGGCCTTTAATAAATTCTAGAAAATTTTCATTTTTATTTTATTGAATTGAATGTTATCTCCCTTTTTCAACCAATTTTTTTTTCTAACTTCACTTCCTAGAGAAAATTATTAGGCCTATGTTGGAATTTGTTATCTGCCTGCAATTGTTTCTTTATTATTTTTTGTATATCTTTACCTGTCCTGGTTGATTTCCACATATTTATCTTTTTCTCATTAATTATGACTTCATCTATACCAAATCTGGCTAATCATGTCTAAAATTTTTAGCTTAATGACTTTTTATGTGTAGAATTTCCACTTTTAAAAAAATATCCTTCCTTTCTTTTAATAACATTTTTATGATGTCTGTTATTTTCCCACTATTCATTTGAACATATTTTATAGATTATTCAGATTTTTAAAAAATTGCTTCGTGGTGGTGATTTTTCCAGTGGAAATCTTATGCCTCTGGATTTGTTTTTCCAATTTCCTATCAAGCTCTCAAGGTTTCACAACCACTTGACAATTTCTTTGCATCATTTTTCATATAGCCATTGTCTTCTGTGTACTCTTGTGTAAATTCTTAGTAAATTCTTATTAAGTATGTTAACTTTAGATCCACATCTACATAATATTCTGGGATAGGCATTTCACATTTTCATAGTTTTTGTTTGTTTGTTTGCTTTGCCCAAAATTCATGCAGGTTTCTGCTTTCTTTGCTGTTTCTCTAGGCATTGAGCAGAGTTTTTAAATTTGTTTTTTTCCAACTAGGCAATTCTTCTTATATCCTGCCTGGAGTGATAAAAGAGCCTTCTGGTTTCACAATGGCTTTAAAACCCAGCTTTCAGTTCCAAGTCCCAAAACTCCAGCCCGGCACTCCCGCTATGCAGTAGGCCGGCTATAGCCCAATGCTGTGTCTTTGAATTCTCCCTTGACTTCTAGTAAGTGCTTCCAGATTGTCCTTCTTTCTTCCAAGCCTGGTTGTATATAAAATATCTTTGTTATATTTTATCCAGCATCATGTGTATCTATTGTGTGTGGGAGATGACTCAAGTTAGCTCAGTCTGCCATATTACTAAAATCATGACTCATTTTTAATCTTTGTTTTTATTTTCCTCAAACTGTAAATATGTTCCTCAATCTTTCCTCTTTAAATAACAAACAAACAAACATCACCCACCCAAAAAAAAAAAACCCTCATGATTTTGTGTTTTTATTATAGGTCCCTCTTTCTTTTACTTTCCAAGAGTTGAAAAAGTATAAACTGCATTTTGCTCTTACTTGCAAGTGTCTGGTCCATTTAGCAGCTCTCCTGCAATCTAGCTTCTTTCTCATCATTGCATAGAAACTACCTTTATAAAGATCACCAATTATATTCTAACATCAAATCCAGTGGATACTTTTCAGTGCCCGATTACAAGATCTCTGAATTTGAAACTTTCATTCCTTTTTTTCTTGAAAATTCCCATTCCCTTTGATTCTGTAATTCCACATTGTCTGTGCTGTCCTTGTGTTTCTCTTGATCTTGTTTCTAAACTCACATTCCCCTATGCACTGTCTTGGAAGAGTTACTCTTTGGTTCAGAATGCTTCTCTTTGCAGATGATTAACAAAGAATATATGCCACTTTTTTTTTTTTTTTTTTTGAGACAGGATCTCACTGTGTATGCCAGGCTAGCCTTGAATTCACTATATAGCCCAAGCTGGCCCTAAACTCAGCAAACCTCCTGCCTCAGCCTCTTGACTGCTGAGGCATGCCACTGCACCTTGCTGATTTGATACTTCCTTTTATGTGGACTAGTCTTTCTGTCCATTTTGCCTCATGTGAGATGGCTTGGCTTAAATGGTGAGTTAGAGCATTATAAAACGGCGTCCCTAGCTCTGCTTCTCCAGCTGTATTAGAGTTGGTTGCATCTAGGATAACGCGTCCTTCTGTGCTCCTTCATTTATACATTTCACCTGGCTCCAGGAGAGACCCCAACAGAGAACCAGCACCACCTGAGAGTGCTGGGATCCCTCTTCCTGTCTTTAGCACAGTATTACGGTGGCAGGAGGTTCATTTCCTGCGTGTGTACATCATATCCGCCAGTACATTTTTGCTAGTAGTCAATGGCTAAGCTCCTATATTCTGACTAAGCTCACATATTTGTCACACTTTTCACTTCAGTCAGGAGTTAAGAAGAGGAGTGGCAACCAAACCTCCTAGACACCCCAATGAGTCTTTTTGATCACTCATAACTCTTGTTTTTGTTGTTGTTATTATTATCATTATTATTGTTACAGTACTGGGGATTGAACTGGGGCCTTTGCAGTGAGCTACATCCCCGGTGCTTTTTATTTTTTATTTTGAATTAAGGTCCTGACAAGTTGTTAATTGCCCGGGCTGGACTCAAACCTATAATCCTCACTCCTCAGCCTCCCAGAGAGCTGAGTTTATAGAGTACACCACCATGCCTGGCTCATATTCATTCTTGACGTCACAGGATTACTTTAGACACTGAGGTTGGGACATTGTCACTGCCTCCCTATCAGAAAGGTCAGGTCCCACCCAGTCCCAGCTTTCCTTTTAGCACATGTCTATAGGTTTTTCTCAACCTTCTATCGTCCCCTCTCAGGACCTCACTCCTTGTACAGGTTGCAGCACAATGTAACCAAAGGTGAACGGTAGGAAGAGTCATGAGTATCTCTGATGCAGGAGAAAACAGGGCAAAAGTAGGATGTTACCTAACACATCAGATGGGAACAAAGTGAAAAGAGTTAAATTGGTCTGGAATCAAATTTAGTATATGTGCTGCTGAAGCGAGCACGGGATAAAGACTTTTTGTAGTTAAGTCATCAGTAATAACAAGAAGAACTGAGTGGGGAAAAAGGATGGCTTGATATGGAGACAGCATGACAGATAGGCATGACCCTCTGTCCTTGTCCTCCACTGCATAACCTAGGCTGTGCTCAGGCTTTACTGTAACTAACCAGAACTACACTCCTGGGTTCTGGCCCATGGAATAAGAACCAAGTGTCATGTGACCAGTCAGGCTAGACTGCATCCCACAAAACTCAAGTTTTTGTATGACCTTTTGATCTTCTCTCATCTACCAGTCAATTTGAAAGACTCTAGAAAGGACTTGAAAACATTATGTGTTCACTGAGATTTTAAGGTTTGGTGTAGCAATTATGTGAGTGTGAACTACACTGTTAATACTATAGATGGAAGGAGAGCATAGGAAAAAAAGTAAAAAGATAAAATCACATGGCAGAAATATATATATTAATAGTGATAAAACTTTTAAAATAACTCCTTTGTTAAAAGACCGTAGTAATTCTAAAATTGCATTTTTTGGAAACCCAGGTAGTGTGCATGTGGACCTCACCAGAGTATTTTTGATTTTATGACAGTGTAAAAAGCAACAAGCATTTGGTAGGAACTGTACTTCAAATTTTAAATTTCGATCTTTTCCAAGACTAGCAGTAAAAAACCATTCTGTTTGTACACTGTCGGTATTCAATAAATTACATGAGATATTCAACACTTTATTATAAAGTAGGCTTTATCTTGATGATTTTGCCCAATTGTAGGCTAACGCAAGTATTCTGGAGGTAGATTAGACTAAACTATCATGTTCAGTGGGTTAGGTGTATTAAGTGTATTATGTTTTCAATTTGTGATGGGATTATTGGGACATAATCTCATAAGTAAAGAAAGATCTGTGTACATGTGCTGCAATATTATTTGGCATTTAAAAGGAAGCAAATCTTGACATATGTTTAACCATGCAGACCTTGGAGGACATTAAGCTAAGTGAAATGAGCCAGTCACAAAAGGACAAACACTGTGTGCTTTCACACATGTGAGCACCTAGACTGGTGGAACCCAGAGGGGTAGTGTGGTCTGCGGCAGGAAAGAGGCACCACTCAAACAGGCTTTGGGGTTAGCAGCAAGCCTGATCTAGTCCACCTGGGTGTGGAGAGGGCTGAGATCAAAAACGGTGTCAGCCCTCAGCCAGGGAAGAGGCAGAGTTTTATAGGGTGTAGCGAGGGAGTTGTATCCTAGGAATTGAGGGGCAGGGTGCCAGTGACAGAGATTCACAGAACGGTCAGAATGGCCTGCGCAGGCGTGTAGATAACATCGAGTCTTCGTGCCAGGGAGGTGGCACGCTCTGTCCTGGTCTCATCTTTCTGGCCCTTCGTGGATGCCTGTTGTTTGCTGAGAATGCCATGTTTGCTGAAAGATGTCTCCTTGGGGCCAGGCATGACAGAAAGTACAACAGCATTTCCCAAAGTTGGCGAATGAGAGAAGTGGGTATTTAATGGGTACAGAGTTTCAGTTTGACATATGTCAAAATTCTGGAGATGGAGAATGGTAATGGTAACACAAAAATGTAAAAGTATTTAATAGCACTGAACTGCACACATAGCTAAAGTGATACGGTTCATGTTATTTATATTTTACCACAATGCAAAATTAATCTCTAATGAAAATATACCTCAAGAAAAAAGAAAAGAGCTGACTGAAATGAAAACAACACAGCAAATTACTCTAATCGGTTCTAGAATAGTGAGAACCCTCCCCACATCCAAACTCCCCAGTGCCAGCCAAGGACCAAACTTATCAGCAAAGCATACAAAGGATGGTATTCCCAGACCTGCTAACTCTGTTCATGGAAGATGAAATCTTTGGTAAGTAAAGAAATGAAAAATTAAAATAACATATCATTTTATACCCGTCAGAATGAAAAAGAAAAAAAAACTAAAATCTTACTCTAGTAAGATTAGCAAATATTGGCAAAGATATAGAATAATGGAAATTCCTATAGAGAGCTGCTGGAAGTATAAATTGGTACAACTATCTGAGAGAGCCTTTCAGTAAGGGTGAAATTTTTCACTGTACGTACATGAAAGATTTTTCATGTAGTAAAAATTTGGAAACAACTAAAAACCCATTAATGGAAGGTTAGATGGATAAACAATATGATTAGTTAAAAATGAATGAACTAGGATGCTTGTGAGAGATGGAAATCAGACGGCCAACCGTGAGGTAAAGTTAGATAGGGAAGGAAAGAGAGGTCAGGAGAGAGAGGCTGCTGCAAAGGAAAACAGAGATTGAGAGACTAGAACATTTTTGAGATCTATCTCAAAGTGCAATATTTAATGGGGAAAAATGTCAGTTAAAAATACTTATAGTTTAAGCTGGGCATGGTGGCACAGCCCTGTAATCCCAGCACTCGGAAAAGCTGAGGCAGGAGGGTCACTGTGAGTTCAAGGCTATGCTACTATGTAGTAAGTTCAAGGCCAGCCTAAACTACATAGTGAAACTCTGCTTCAAAAAAAAGGATACTTTCAATTTATTATCATGTAAGTATATTTGCAAACCCATAAAATATTACTACATATTTATGAATCCATTTATGTATAAGTAGGACATGAAAATATGGTTGAAAATGAGATATAATTTTCCATTTTTTGCTTATTTGGAATATTTCATGCTTAAATACTTATAGAAGCAATCTAGGTCCGTGAGAAGGTAAGGTTAAAGGCCTAAGTAACAAGGGGAAGAACATATCCTCTAAGACTTGGGGAAAAGGAGAAAAAATGAATACAGTAAGTGGTCGTTTTTATGGGAATCCCTGAGTAAAAATTGCCTCCTGGAGGCACCAATGGGTGAGATTCAGCCACTCAGGCCACAGAAAAGCAGGCAGAGAAGATGATGCTGTAACCAAAAAGGAATTTAATTTCAGTGGGGCTTAGTGAGAAGATGGGTCTAAGGGCTGTCTTTGGGGTGTCTTGATGGAGGGGCAGAGGCCAGAGCTGAGAGGGGCTCGCGTAGCTGGCAATCCAGTTAGATGGTGAGCTGGTTGATCATTATCCTGGGACTGGTCCCACAGTCTTACTGGTGTCATGGAAATTGCCACTGCTCTGGAGGCAATCACCATTTGGTTTAGAGGATCTTTATCTATCAGACCGTGAGCCTGGAGTTTAAGGTAAACTGAGGGAAAGAGCATTTCAGAAAAGGACGGGTTAGAGAGAGGCAAAATGGAGTCAGTTGGGTTAATAGTTGGCTCTTCCTCGTGTTTGGAAATAGGAATATGGCAGGTATGGAAGATCATGCCTGATAGCCTCAGCTGACTTACGCGAAGTGGGAAGATGGGCCAGCGACAAAGTGAGAGGAGGAAATGTGGGGAGGGATGCGAGGAAGACATCACAGGTCACTGAGGACACTGTGAGAAGCAGCTGGGTAAGGACCTGCACAAAGGCAAAGCTGAGGAAGCCTGCTGCGGGACGGTGCCAGCCCACAGACACCGACTTCCTGAGGAAGTCCTGTGTAGCATCTAAGGTCTGCATAGCTGTTGAACACAAGGTGAAGAACAACACGTGAGCCACTGCAGGGTGCTGGTCATGGAGGAGGCCAGACTGGGCTGAGTAGGAATGAGCCTAGGAGGAAACTGCTGAGCTCCAGGGGCAGAGCGGAGGACATGTGGGAGGTGTTAGAGGCTGGCGTCAGAGATTCTCGGAGCAGCACTGTACTGGATGACTGCATCAGGAACTTCTTTGTATCCTTGCTGCCAGGAATTACTCGATAGCACTTTTTTACTTCTGATTCTCCTCGATAATAAACCAAATGTGAGAGGCCAACTGCAGAGGAAGGCACATTGGCGAGACTTAGTGTCCAGTTCAGTTGCATCATCCCGAAACACAGTTGATATCCGGGCATCCAATCAGCTGTTCATCAGAAGTGGATCTGAGTGCTAATACATTAACTTTGCAAGACAGCCAAACTTTGATTAAGCTTTGAGGATCAAAGAGTGGCCCCGGGAATTTACCTCCTCCAAGATCAGCAGGACCCCAGATGTTAAAGTGTTCAAACACAGGGAGTAAAAGAACTGGTTAACACAATGCACTGTCCACAAAGCTTGAGTCTAATGAATCTGTAGATCAATGGAGAGGTCTCTTCAATGCCTCGGTAGCAGAGAAGTTTCCAAGTGTTGGGAAGTTAGTTGCCAACTAGTGATATTTCTGAATTTCTCAGGCTTAAGTAGTATTCTATTCTACTCTAGTGAACATTACTGAAAATAATCATTTAATGCTTACATAGGCAACTGTTTCAATGAAATAAAACGTCAAATAGTACAAATCCAGAAATTATGGATCATGCAATGCATCCTTATTGCCTCTAGGTGGCACTGTAGATCACTGTTCGTGCCAGAGTCAAAATTCCAGCCACACAGTCCAATTAAGTTTTTTTTTCTTTTTTTTTTCTTAAGTATGACATATGGCTTCACAACAGTTCTTATTAATCCAAAAATCTCATTATTTTCAAAATACGCTATCAAAAGTCCGCTCCTTCCAAAGATGCTAGTATTAGAGCTTTGCTGATCCTGACCCAATTCTCTAAAACTGTGTGTGTTTCTGTGTGTGTGCGCGCGCGCGTGCGCTGTGTTAAGAAGGTTCCATGTGCTCATTAGAGTTTCTGAATTCTCTGTGATCCTCCTCCTTCCCCGAGAAGTCGAGCACCAGTATTCTAATTCCAAGTCAGCCATGTCTGCTGGGTACTGACTGAGTTCGTCTCTTTATAGTTTACCAAACTAATTAATGTGAAAGTGAAAATAGCTTCTCAGATACCATTTTCTGACCGTTAAAGTTTTTTCTCCCCAATTTTCATGAAGTGCACTGTAATAGCTTCTTATAACCACAGTTATATGGTAGCAAGTTGTAAAGGTCCTACAAAGCAGGTGCAGCTAGAGATCTGGGCAGATATTCTCTGGAGACACAGGCAAAGACCTCTGATGTTTTATGGATCACACAAAGCGACCAAGAGGGAAATTATATCAAAAAGTGGAGCGAGAGTCAGCAGCCTAGAAACAAGTGCTTGAGACCATGGTCCTAAGTGAAATTCCACCCAATAGATAAGGGGAGATTTCATTCAGAAATATAAATAATAACTGATGGAGAAGGACGCCAGATGACTGTTGATACAGTCATGAGGTCTGCAAAAGTGCATGTGTCAGTAACTGGACCTTAGCTGTAGTCTCCAGTTTCTGTTTTTATATGATAGCAGGAAAATACATGAAGTACCACATCTCCCTGGAAATCTAATGGGTCTGGGGGAAATACTCCGGCTCAGTGGAGCTTTGCACCTGGCCCCAGCACCGGGCGGGGCGTCCTGTCCGTGCTGGACTCTGCTGGCGTCTGCTTTGGTAGGAGGCCTCCTCCCACTCTGAACGCGTGAGGGCGACCGCATCCTAGCCCTGCACTCACCAGTGCCTTCCAGGGGATCTACAGCATCTCGGTTCTCATCGGAGTAGTTCCGTTGGTTCACGCTCCGGTACTCAAGAGGCAACCAATGAACATTTGCTGATTAAATGACACCAGGGGATCCTTGACAGCCCTTCCTCCGTTCGTCGTCACATTTTCCCGTCTTTGTCCCAACTGGAAACCATGACAGAGGGCCCTCAACTCCGTTCATCAATACGTGGTGCTAGCAAAATGAAGAGAACTTCCGGTTTCAGTTCTATACTTCATGACTAGGTCTTATTCCATTTATCTACCAAAACAGGCCTATGGGGCTCGAGGCTCGAAAAGTTTAAGTAATTTCGCCGGGGTGACAAATAAAAACAGAATTCAAACCTGACCTCACCTAACTTGAGCCCCGTAACTCTTAACTCTTCTATTTTGTACTAAACTATTAATCTCGCGGTGATCTTTCTTTTAGATTTGATGACAGTGGCTATATTGAAGACGTTGCCGTAGATTTCATACTGTGGGAAATACATGGCAGGAACGATTACAGTTACAATAATAGCATGAAGCAGGTATGAAGTCTGAATTTAAGCAGAATTTAGCATGAAATTAGACATGGTTTTCTATTTTAAATGTATATCTGAAATATCTAAGGAAAATAGAGCCAGGAATGTAGAAAACACATATTGCCTCTGTATTAAGTTACATGACCACTAAAATTCATTCATGAAAAACAAATGCACTGTCACATAACATAAATGGGTCAGAAAAAAATAAAATAATGTCTGTAGTAGGATGGTGCAATTATATAGGAGCATTTTCTTTTTCTTCCTAACTGTACTTAACATTTATTTATGGGTCTGCCTTATTGCGTTTATACTAAACCAAATAGACACTGTTTAGACTACCTGACCTCTTTGCGTGCTTTGACCCTTCTGATCCTGGCTTCAGTCCCTCTGCACTCTCCCAGCTCTCCTCCACCCTCCATCACCAGTTGATCTAGGGTCCTAGGTGAAACCCTCTCATTCTGTCTTTTTGCTTCGTGGACACGACAGAAAGAGGTCTCCTAATCACCACACGTCACCTCCCTGTCTGCCCTTGACAGCCTCCCATCATGCTGGAGCCCCTTTAGACATTATCAGAGGTTGCCTAAGAATTTTAGGCTCAGACAAAGCCAGGGCTCTTTCCAAAGTGACTGTCTTCTCTACCAGTAACATTAATTATCCAAGAGGAGCAACTCACTTTGATGGCAACCGAGGGGACTGAGTTCCATTTGCCATTTCCCAGGGTATTGCAAGAACTAATTGTCTTTCAATTATGTACCCAAATAAATCAATCCCAGGACACATTCCTCTATACCTGTCCAGCACCCATGACAGTGTATAAATCCTCTGGTCTACTGCCTCTTCACAGCCTTATCCCTGAATTACTGCCTCCTTCTTCCACCTTGGCCCAGATGCCCATGATCCTCTTCCTCCTCACACCTTTCCAATATACTTCATGGCTAAATGCCCCAAGGCCCTTCTTAAATAAAATTTCCTCAGAGGACACACCTGTCCCTATAGTTCCATCAAACCAAGGGTACCGTACCATCCTCTCACCCACATGTTTAACAGTGAGATGTGGGGTTTATGTTCTCCCTAATCCACAGTACCACGTGGATCTGTATCTCTCCACTCTTCAATGAAACTTTTGCTTGAGGACCCTCCTATCTAACTGATGTCTACTCCATTCCTACTTGCTGATGTCCTATACTCAGAACTTGGTCATGTTTCCTCAGGGTCTGAAAATAATTATAGATGGCTTCTGAATCCTAGGGATAGTGAAAATAATGAGAGAGCTAAAGGATTAGGGGTTCCAAATACCTGGGGTTAGTGATAATAACAATGAGAGAACCATCACATAGTGCTACAGCTGGAAGGCTTCCCATCTTACCTCCTATTGGGGTGTTACAGAACAATTAAGGACAAAGCAGAGGAAAGCTGGGTGAAAATGATGCAGTGAAATGATCCAGGAAACCTCTAGATAGAAGCAGTCTGGACTCCTAATTCATTTCTTAATGGAGAGTCACCCATACAGACCATCCAGTCAGGAACATTTGCATTAGACTATGTGTAATCAAGAATTAAATTTTTATCATGTAAATCTCCTGAGAGTTGATGTTTATCACTGCAGCACTGCAGAGACCAGCTTGACTAATAGAGCTCCTCCTAATAAATTGCCTTTAAACTCAAATGCATTGGCTTCTGACCTCAACTCCCAATCCCTTAGCTATCCCATTGTTATTTCCACTATTCCTAGGTATCTGACTTTTTTTCACATAACCTAGATTTTTGTTATACTGCACATTCGCGTCTCTGCCTCTCGACCTGTCCCATTTTCCTCTCCTTCTTTACCTATCCAGTTTAAACTCTGTAGTTCATCCTTTTGCCATAGTCTTACTAATGCATAGATCTCACTTCCCCAAGGATTGTTCTAGGTTGGACATTGTAATGACAACTTTGAACACCAGAGCAGCGGGCCTTGAGGCAGGCAGAAAGTGTACATGGTTTTGTCCCATCTCTGCCTTCTGTTCTGGTTCTTCACTTTGTCTGTGCTATTAATTTTCCTGTTATATACATCCTGTTTCTGGGATCATCTCTCTCTCTCTCTCTCTCTCTCTCTCTCTCTCTCTCTCTCTCTTTCTCTCTCTAAATTGTTGTTTTCTACCATTTGAATTCTGAGCCTTGAAGAGGTTCAATTGTTGTCACTCATCACTTTGCCATTTTTTCCTTCCTCTGGCCCCAAATTTTCTAAAAGAATATTTGTAAGACAAAAGTTCAGTTCACCAAGAATATAATAACAATTATAATCAGGGTGCAAATTTTTAATTTCTAATTATATAGTGTTAAAACATGTAAATGGAAAGTTGAGATAACTGGAAATAGACAAATTCACAGACATAATAAAAGTGATTCAACATACTGGCAAAATAAAGAAAAAAAGACATAACATTCTTATAATAATTGATGAGACATTATTTGTCAAGAATTTAGTATCTGTACATAACATTATTTCTAAGTTAAATCTACAAAAGTATAAATAAATCATAACTTCTTTAACCCAACAAAATAGAGATGCAAAAAGTTCATAGCAAACATTGTAAGTGATGAAAATTTGTAAGGCTTCCTTCTGAAATTAGGAAACAAGCATAGCTGTCTATTACCATTTTTATCGAGCATCATTGTTAGAGATCCTTGTAATACACAAAGAATAGGCAATAAAAATTTTTAAAGGTGTAAGTGTGGAAAACAACTATAGATGACACACTTGTCTTGTGAAACAACTAGAATTAATGAGTTTAAGACGGTCTCCCAATACATGGTCCATGTACAAAAGTTGATCATCATTCCTGTGTATTGCAGGAAACATTTATATGATGGAAGTTTCAAGAATGTAAAATTTTCAGTGGCACAAAATATATTAATACTTGGAAATAAATTGGTACAGCATCCTCTGCATAGCCATATGTGTGCCCTCTTTTCACAGAGCGGGTGTTTAAATGAAGCCCAGACGTGGAAGACCATGATCCAGCTCCATGAGGACCTCCCACTGGACAAAGTCTGGGGGCCGGAGGTAAGAGCCGCGTTACTAGCATGCTGCCCGTGTAGAATTGCGAACTTGGCATTCTGGTATGGACAAAAGCTTGATGGAAACACCCTGGATGGAAATTCTTTTGGTAAATCTAATCTTATTTTTTATGTTGATAATTATCAAAAAATACTTCATCTTAATTTCTGTGTATGGATTCTTGTTATTAAATTAATTTTCACTGCAAAATACCTGAGTTTTCAGATTATTAAATAATCTGATAAACTTGTCAAAGTGTTGAAAGTGAGTTTTATAAAAGATGACTTATCGCTCTTACTTCATTTATTTTATTTATTTCTCCTGGTGCTGGAACAAGCTTTTCTTAATGATCAAGTAGTCAACAAGAATTTCCCTGGGCACCGTATCCATGAGAGTCACTGTCCAGGAAGGTACGGATCACCCTTCCCTATTTTCTTTAATACCATGGGTAATTGTACCTCTCGGGTACATTAAATAGCCTACATTTTCACCTTATTTATTATCTGGCTTCCCAACTAGAACGTAAGCTCCAAGAGGAAAGGGAATTTTGTTTATTTTTTTTTTTACTTCTATAACCCCAGTATCTAATCCATTGTACATGAGCAACACATATTTATATTAACACATATAAAATAACTACAGATTATTCACTTATTTTGAAGAATAGTATTCTGCTGTTTAAAAATCATAAGGAATTGAACATTAAATTTGTTGGAAGATAGAGTAGGTAAAATTTTGAAGACATTGGTGTAGGCAAAGACTTTATGAACAAAATCCCAATTGCACAGGAATCATCACAAAGAATCATCCTATTGAAAAGCTTTTGCACAGCAAGAAAAATCACCAACAGAATAAAGAGACAATCCACAGTGTGGGAGAAATGTTTTCCAGCTGTACGTCAGACAAAGGATTACTATCAAGAACATAGAAAGAACTAAAAAAAATCAATCCTCCCAGATTTAAAGACCCAATCCAAAAATGGGCATCTGAAATGAATACACACTTCTCAGATGAAGAAATACAAATAGCAAATAAATATGTGAAAAAATGTTCAACATCATTGGTCATTCGAGAGATGCAAATTAAAACAACACTGAGATTCCATCTTACTTCAGAAAGAATGGCTATTACCAAGAAATCAACCAATAACAAGCACTGGTGGGGCTGTGAGGAAAAAGTAACCCTTCTCCATTGTTGGTGGGAATTCAGACTGGTGCAACCACTGTGGGAATCAGTGTGGAGATTCCTCAATAAACTAGAACTAGAGGTTCCATTCTACCCAGCTATTCCCCCTCTGAGTATCTTCCCAGAAGAATTAAAAACATCATACCACAGCAATATACGTGCACCCATGTTTATAGCAGCACAATTTGTAATAGCTAGATCTTGGAAACAACCTAAATGCCCATGGACTGAGGAATGGATAAAAAAAAGATGTGGTATTTTTATACAATGGAGTACTATTCAACCATAAAGAATAGAAACTAGAGACTTTTATAGATAGATAAGTGCAATGTGCGACCATATTGAGTGAGATAAATCAGACATGCATTTGTAAACATCATATTGTTTCATTAGCATGAGAAGCTGAAAGAAACAACATATGTTAATGTATATAAAAAATTAGTTAACATAGTTATACTGCTGATTTCTCTGAGTTCATTAAAGGGAAACATGTGTGCTAGTATTGTCGGGACAATTGAAGGCAGATGTCTTGTGCTCTGGGTGAATGATTTGGGGATAACAATGCACAATGTATGCACCATTGTTGCCCCTGATTGATGTGTTTTGAAGTTACATTTTCCTCTTTGAAACAAAAATGGATTTTAAAATAATAAACTAGCAACAGAATCAGTTCAAACCAAACTTACTCTCCTGGCTTTTTGTTAAAGGATATCCACAAGTCTGGAGTTGAGGAGGGTTACAAATGATACTTTAATCTCTATCCGCACGTGCTGCAAAGTTCACCTGTATGTTCTTAGATTCTGTGAAAATATGGTAGCATGTTCCAAGGAAGCAATGAGCCAGCTGGGAAATGAACAACCATGGAACTTGCTTCAAACAATATGAAATAACGCCATGGGTCTTTCTACCATGTGTCAGAATCACATGGAGGGCTTGTTAAAACAGATTTCTGGCCTCACCACCAGTTTCTGATTCAGCTGATCTGAGGTGGGGTCCAAAATATGCATTTCTAACAAGTTCCCAGGTAATGCTAATACTTCTGGGGAATGGTTTAAATAGTAGTTTACAATCTAGAAAGGTTTTAAAGGGCATATTCCAGGTCCTAAGTGTTCTGTTCTACTGTCTATGAAACAAAGCCCACCACAAAAAGGGTGAATTCAACCTTGAATCTGGATAGCACAGAAATCAGGTTCTTACAAAGGGTTGTTATGTCCTGCTGAGTGAGGTTGCTCTTACAGAAGGTGTCAATGTATATTAAGATGACAATCATGGAGAGACATGCCTTCCTCCTGGAACATAAACTTAAAATGAAATAGAGCCTTCCAGTTCTTGAAGATGCAGTTTCTCTGCAGTCCTGATTCTAGAAGGATGAATAATGTTTGCAGAAAAGATCTCAGAAGTAGCTCGGAAGACCATAAATTCTCAAGGAAGAAAAAAAACCTGGAAGACTCATAGGCAAAAGTGGCATTTTCACAGGTCCTTCCAAGCTAATGTTGGAGATTAAGAGCAATGGTACAGTATGGGTCCTGAGTGACTGGCCACATATGAATAATACAGGATGGAACTGGAACCTCTGGACTTGTGAAAATACTAGACTGAGAAGTCCACAGCTAGAGTGTGATGTAATTTATAACACTCGGGGAGATTTGTTTTCTCAGAAACTATGACTTGATCAAGTGATGGTTTGCAACTAAAAAAGAAAGAAGAAAAGACAATCGTTGGGGGAGTCCAGTAATATACTGGGAAATAATCAGATCTGACACAAAAAGAGGTGTATCAGTCAGTAAGTACCATCATCCATATTAGGAAACAACAAGTCAGACACTATAAACAATACTAAAGATTCGCAAATGTCTACATACCGAAGAATACATATGATGATATAAGGTGAATAACTCCTTTTTAGCAATGCTTTGTTGTAAGGATGTATTCCACTGTCTGCATATATTCAACAAATATCATGTATTTTTTCAGTTTAGCTCATGGTCCCATATATTAACTAACCTGGTGTGACAAGGAGTTTCATATTCCAGTGCTGACCCAAAAGATCCCTCTACCAAAATATGTTTTATATTTTAAGTTAATAAACATAAAAAATGAACCTCTTGTTTTTCATCAGCCTACATCCAGCATATTAGCTTATAAATGTCCTAGAGATTAAAGTGGTAGCTAAATAGACAAAGGTAAGAAACGATAGATGTAGTTTTTTTTAATAATTGTTTGTACTTTACCAA
>PVJX010020271.1:0-33661 GCA_004027295.1 Dolichotis patagonum | reverse complement strand
CTAGTTAGAATATCAGTCCTTAGGATATTGGAGCATTCGTGTGATCTTCTGTTTGGCCTGGCCCACAGCAGGAGGTATCTATCTCCTCCAGAGTTGCAAGATATCTGTGCTTCTGCACTGGCTCCTTCTAGGACCTAGCCCTGTCTCGCTGCCTATAATATTTCCATAACTATAATATTTCAATAACTCAGCTGCTAATTGCACACAATATTAGCCTATTCTAGTGACCTGAAATTAGTCACATGCCACACTTAGCTGTAAAAGGAGGACAGCAAATATGATCATTATTTTAGGGCCAAGTGCTGAACTGAAGTCTGAGGGTTCTAGTATTCAAATTTAAAAGAAAAGAGTGTAGAAATATCAATTCCTGCTCTTCCCATGGGTGCCATACTGCCAGGGTGTTATGGATTAAAAACTGGTAGTCAACTTAATGACAGCTGAATTAAATCAGCATGGTGCTGAGCGTAGATGTTCCACCTGAGGAAAGTTGCAGAATAAATAGGGACATGGAGAAGGAGAGGCTAGGTGTTGTGGGTTTCTCTAAGTGGTGCTGTTTTGAGCTGTTGGCTCTCCTGGAGGAGCTCATCATGATTGGCCTCCCCAGTGTGAGTTCGCCCATTGTCATTAGAGGAGCTCAGGACCTTGTTGGTGAGAGTGGCTGTGGTTCACTTTGGGGGAGCTCTGGTCCTTACATCAAGCATTGCTTCCTGGCTCCAGAGGGGAAGATGTGTGCTGTTTAATCTCCAGGGCAAACTCTTCATGCTGGCTTTCTGGCATGTACTCAACTGCTCTTATCAGCAGAGGAGTCTTGGACCTCTGTGTCACTGAGGATGACTGTGGTACTTTTCAGGAAAGCACTGGTTCTTATTATGAGTGTGACTTCTCGGCTCCAGCATAGAACCCTCAACCTACCAGCACAGCTCCTTCACCCCGCTAGCAAAGACTTACTAGCTTCCACCTCTGACCTTTGGGCATTCCCAGTGCAGATCTGTAAAACAGACTGGCGTGCGTCCTTCTTGTCTCCAAGCAGACTTGTGGGAGGCACTGTCATGGGTTCTAGGTCTTCATCTGGACTCATGAAGGACATTGCTGTGGGATCCAGACCCGTGGCTGAATATTCTGGATCATTAGTGTTGTGGACAGATTTCCTGCACTTTCTTGTGTTAACTCTGGGTGACCATCATAAAGTAATATGATAAATTGTGTCCTGTTTCTAACTGTTCTCCTCACGACCCCTGACTACAACACAGGGGCTCGTCCCAGAGTCAAATTTCCTGCGACGATGGCCCAGATTGAACATGCATGTCCAAGTCAGAGGCTGAGAGCATGAACAACACAGTAGCAAACAGGGGCTACAATCAAGTAAAATACTCAGGTAAAGACTAAGATTTAGTGAAGAGCTTTGGCGTGGAGAAGGAGGCATCACAGAGCAGACCTCGCGTTAGGAGAACACTGTGGAGTGCAGGAAGGAAGCCCCAGAGAAGAGCAGGCTGGAGACCCTTCCCTAGCCATGGCAGAGGAGTTCTGTTTCTGGGAAACAGAATCCAAAGAGGGTTTGCTGGCATCACTGTAAATCATTCAAATGTGGACATTTAACTATGGAGACTGAATTACAGATGGTTTTTATTCTAGAGTTCTTATTTGCTCATACCCAGCACTTCTTATGTTATCTTCATGAAAATTTTGAATTAAACACTCCTCTAGGGTTATGTTTTCACACACATTTACTTGGAGTAGTTAGACTAGGCATGCTAGTGACCAAATGTATTGAAACCAGGTAAGATGTCACCTGCCTATAATTCCAGATACTTGAAAGCCTGACACAGGAGGATCACAAGTTCAAGGTCAGCCTAGGGTACTTAGCAAAACCCCCTCTCAAAATAAAATTAAAAGGGCTAGGAATGTATCTCAGAGCTACATTCTATATTAATGTCTACATTCTATATGTAGAATATGTAGACATGTATATGTAGACATAGAATGAATACATTCTATGTCTATATTAATGTCTACATTCTACATTAATGTCTATAATCGGTGTGCTTTTAACAGGGAGATAGAAAATTTAGAAACCCCAAGAAGAAAAGCCCAGGTAGGCAGCTCTGCTGCAGATTTCTGACTGAATATGTTACCTAGAGACCCTCATCTTTCCAAGTCACCAAGCAGTAGAGCAATGTCCTGACAGTTTAGGTCATTGTATCTTTTTACCCCACAGCTCTGACATTTGGGCTAAATGTCGTTGGTTATTTGCTCACTCTCCAGTGAAATAATGATTCAAAACCATCTGAGTGTCTTAGAGTTCAGAATTTTAGCAATGTTCTTGGCCAGTGTATTCACCCTGTAGCTGAGGAAGGAAATTGGAACCCAGAGATTTTCATGATAAATAGTTAATTACTGACAGAGTCACACTGGAAAGTTTAGTTCTCTGATTCCTACTCTACTATTTTTTGTGGTATACTTGATTTTTTTACTTGATTTCCCTTCCCCTTTTTCTATTATTTATACTATCCAAACAATACACAGATCTATTATATTTTAAAATATTGCATTATGAAGTCCATAAGCTATTAAATTTTGTCCTTTACTTTATCTTCAGAAATAATCACTCATATGAGCTAAGATTCATATTCTTTAAAACACTCGTATCTATATTGAATATTCTTTCCACAGTACATATAGGTTTTTCTTTATTATATAAATGGACTCACATTATAAATATTGTTCTGAAATTTGCTTTTATTCACTCAACAATATATTTTACGATCTATCTGTGTTGACCCACCAATCCAATTATTTTTAAATATATGACATTCTATAATTCAAATATGCCACTTTTTATTTATCTACCTTATTTTGCCAATTTTTGATACACATCTCATTTGTTTCAAATGTTTGCCACTAAAATGAATTAAACTTGTGCATTCAATATTCAAAATTTTGAAAAGTCATGAGGAACAAAAATAAAAGCTTACAAAAATTAAAAGCCCTGAGGTGGAATTTGGAACTGTGGCCCATGGAAGAAAAAGACCTGAATTACTCAATTTTATGTTAAACATGTTAGAAGCCCTAGAGTAATAGACCTGTGGAATTAGAAGAAATACAGGAAATTCTCAAGTTCTCTTTGCTCCTGTTCTGGAAGGAGCAATGGCTGTGGAAGATCTGATGAGCCCCTCTCCTTCCCGTTACAGAATGACCGCTGCTGTTCGTGTTCCCTGCTCATCTCTCGCTACACGGGCCTCTTTCGCTGCGCTCTAGCCTGAGCCCGCCTGGCTTTTCTCCCTTTATTCCCATTTTTCTTTCCAACAGCTCACTCCAGAGAACTCCGTAGTGATACAGATGAGATCTAAATGCCTCTCTTCTATCTTTGTCCACCCAGGATGCTATGAAATAAAGCAGTTCTTTGTGCCACAATTGTGTTCTTTCCTCCTCAGACATATGCTCAGGGTTACCAGGACAGCCTCCAGATCTTTCTCAACACGGCCTGTAATGGAAAGTGAGAGGAAACCTAGTTTTCACCCTTGATATACAATATTGGCTGTCTCTAGGCTCAGTGCTTTGGGTCCCTGCAGGTGATAATGTATGCTTACTACTTACCTTTTTACAGTGGCTTCCTTTTTATTTTCCTTGCGTGATATCTGCTTCCCCATGTACTCTAGCTTTGTAAATCTTTCCTATTCTCTTGATCTAATTAAATTCCCTCCCTTCCTTGAAACTTGCCCCAGCTATTCCTGGCCACAGCACCTTTTCTGTTTATTCCCAAGGTTCTTACTCGTGTCGCTGTATAAATATTTCATGCCTGACACTCTTCTCCTAGATGTTCGGACGTTAGCGCCGTGAACCTCACTTGCCCTGTCTTCAGTATAACATGCACAGCGGCACTGAGAACCTGATCGTTGCAGTGACTCACTGTGTAAGCCAAAGCTGATTGGGTAGAGCAAGAACTCGGTGTAAAGACTTCCATAGGGAGAGTTTGGCAAGAACTGAGAGGACTGGGAGAATCTGGTCAAAAATTAGTACTGGATTCTGGCAAATAACTTTAGCATTTTAAAAAAGTCCAACTACTTTAAATAATTTATTTTCTTCATAATAAAAACAATAGTATACACAAATTGCAGAATTTGTGAAAAGTACAAGAAGAAAATAAGAATGATTCCTAGTTCCAACACCCAGAGATAACTTCTGAGGGTACTGTTTGTGTGTTTTCCCTGTTAGGTTAAGTACTTTTATACTTACTCATGGGAGTCTAAAATGATCAATAAATATACATTTGTGTCTTGCTTTTGGAGATTAATATTATTTCATCATCATTTTATTCATAAAATAGTCTGTATAAAAGGGCTTTTCTGGCTGCATAATATTTTGTATTGTAAGTTGTTTCATAATCTCATCAATCATCTACAATGAAACATTTAGGTATTTCTAGGTTTTCACTACTACAGAATCATGAGCTGACTATTTATGAGTAATTACTGTGGGCCAAGTGTGCTGCTGAGTCCTTTATATAAGCAATACTTCAAGTATTTGAGAGTCTTTTGTGGAAGACACTTTTATTATTCTTACTTTTTAGTTGTGGAAGTTGAGTCTTTCATCCAGGATCTGGTAAGCACACGGGCTCTAACACAGCGGTTTGGCTGGAGAGCCTGAGTGAGCCACGATGCACACAATCATAATCAACGTTCCTCATATAGACGTTTTGGTTCTATCGCTAATATTTTCCAGTGCAAAAACAGTAACAGTAAAATTACCATATGAAAGGATGTGAAGAAACTTCCTGTGATTCATTTTTATTTTTCTAAAAGTTATCCTGATTTATACCCAGTGTATACCATGCTGAAATACACTCCCTTTCCCCGGGGGATTCCTGGCGCCACATATCAACTTTAAACCTTTTATTCAAACTACTCTGCTGTAACTAACAGCCCATCATGTTTATTAGTATCGCAGTCTGTCTTGTTACATTGTGAAATCTTTGAGTGTGAGACTAAGTCCCATTTATTTTTTAATTCATAACACCTATTTGTTGTGCCAGATAGCCCACGAGCTCTCAATATGTTTTCTATTAAAAAATAAAACAGTGCCCCTCCTTGCAGTTCCAGGAGTTCGTGAGCTGCATACAAGCCCCTGTCTCTTCATTTCTTGGGTAGCTCCCAAACGACTGTAACGCGGAGCTTCAGTTCTAAGCATTCTGGTCCCCTCTCATCCTCTGTGTGCCCTCCCCACCTCTTTCCTCATCACAGCCTTAGTCCAAGCTCAACAAAACCACCTTAAGTGCTATCTTCTCCATAAGGCTTTGCTGTTATTTTTCTTTCCAGTGCTGAACTTTCTAGACTTCTGGACTTTCCTAAAAGGCTGACTGTAACACATGCTATGACCCTAGGGTCTTAATATCCAACATACCACCTCATGTAATTTCTCTATTGAATCTTTAATCATCTTTAATCATCTTTAATCATCACTTATTCCTTTGCTTATTTCTCATTCCTTACTCAGCCTAGATACTTTTTAAGATTCTGAATATTCGTACTCATTTGCCAAGATTTCCCTTGCTTTACTGGAAGCACCCAGGATTCCCCCTGACATTTAGTGATGGACCAAGGAGACGTATGGGTCTGAGGTTTCCCTTTGGGTGGATTTGTGAGGCTTCAGACATTATGATAGTTTGGAAGAACATCCAGGATCCATGAGTTCTGCTCTTAAACAGAACTGTTCTTTATATCATGGTTTGATTTGGAGGATCTCTGAATCCCATGCATGAGCTCAAAATATTTTACCTTGGGAGTGATGTCAGGAACTTGTAGTTAACTTGTTTCCTTTCAATCTATCAGACCTTTGATTACTATTTTCTGTAATCAACAAGTTACTGAATTTCCCATGGCTCAAGAAACTGTCAGATAATGAAAGTTGTTTACCTCAGTCCCAACTGAGACCAATGTGTTTGATTACCCCATTTCCTTCCATTTCAATTCATCTGAATTTTACTTCTACCTGCATTTCACAGAGAACTATATTTTTTCACTTGGTATCAACACAGCTTTTAAAGTAAAAATTATTTGGCATGTTCATATGGTCTAATAAATCAAATACATAGGTCTTTAAACCACAGACACAAATAATTCCATTTGTTATTAAATTGGTTAATATCATTTAAGAAAATGGAAAAATATACCTGTTACCAGAACCTTCCCACTTGCCTTTTGAAATCCACACTTATGGAAAATTAATACTTAATGCAGAAAGTGTTGAGTTTCAAGTGGGTGAGCCTGAAGAGAGGCATTTTTGGGGTAGAAGATGGTAGCAGGAAATGAGTATCTGTAGCTAAGGTGTTACTGTTCATGGTGACCTTAATGTCACGTGAATGAAAGTCACAAAGGTACTACAGGATGAATACTAGAGGGGCCAAAAATGAAGAAGGAAAAAGCAGTAAAAGAAATGGAAATGCGCAGAAGAGTTGATGGGAAAAACACAAGATGTTAAAACAGCTGGCAAAGATGAAGGTCAACTCCAGAATGAAAAAAGATTAACAAGAGGAGAAAAATAAGAATTTCAAAAGCAGGCTCTGTAGCTCTTTTGCCTCTAAACTCCCCTGTACTTTTGACAGTGCTTAGAAACATAGCCACACTTTTCACAGCCAAATCCTTTATTAGGCAATGAGGAAGTGAGTCAGGAATGAAACTGTTCACTGACCGGATAAATGCTATGATTTCAATAGCTACTAAAGCTCTTCTAATGAAAAGATTGATTCCATATTTTGGCAGAAAATAGTCTGGCAAAAAACAATAACAGCTCCTTGGTCTTGGCATGAAACTCGATTACATCTTGCCAGGCCAATTCCATACTTTAACAAAAGAGGCAAGAAACTACTGCTTACCAGGAGGGGTATTCATATTGGAAACAGAGAGGGAAAAAAAATGGAAGTCAAGATTTAAGGGCTCATTTTTATTTGTCATTAAACTCAATCATGCAATGAATAATTAATGAATGCCTAAATAAGTGCCAAATATGACTGTAGATTCTGGGAATAAAGGGTTTATTGACATTTAAAGAATTTCAGTGGGTTATTACAGAAGTTGGCAGACCATGTCTGTGGACCAAGCCAACCAGCTGGCTGTTTTTGTAGCTTATTGGTCCATTCATTTTCAAACTGTTGGTCTCCTTTTGTGTTGTAATGGCAGAGCCGAGTAGCTGTGACAAGGACTATATGGCCTTGGAAATTATATATACTTATTATTTGACCCTTACAAAAATAATTAGTGGATGCTGGGTAAATACAATTGTTATAGTGGAGTTGGATGGAGTTTGAGTGGAAGCCTCAAGGAAAAGTCGGGGGGGGGGACACTTGATATCAGTGTCGAGACACACACAGGAGTCTGGTCATGAAGAAATCATGGGAACACTATGGGCAAAGACAGTAATAGGAAACGACAGGTAAATTTAAGGATTCTACCCCTGAGGGTGCTGGGTCAAACATAAATTGGGGTGGTCAGTAAGAGTGGGGGGCTGAGGCCAGTAGAACTCAAAGTCTATATGGAAGGGCCTTGTACTGAGAAGTACTTATGTGAACATTCAGTATGGCCAGGTACCCCAGATTAGTAGCATATAATCTCTGCTTTCATAGGAGGAATAAACATCAAACAAAGCCCAGGAAGTACATGCTGTACATGCTGTAGGAAAATATGAACAAACTATGATGAGAATTTTTAATGTAACGGGAGATCATATCTGACTGGCGGATCACAAAATTAATTTATGTCAATGTGAATAATGTACCTTGAATGATGTCTGTAACCTTTGTGAGAGTGATGTTAGGCAGGAGAGCATCAGGCAAAGAGAACGGTGGAATGATAGGTGGAAGGGAATGCGCAGAGATCGGGGACATGTGGCCACCAGTTTCCTTAGAAATCAGACTCGGAGCATGAAGTTTTGTGCTCATACTCTATTGGACAGGGCACTCGCAGGCCAACCAGAAGGTAGGGATTAAACAGCACGGCAGAGATGGAGGTAGGGTGAAAATGAGTGGGGCGTACCCCGGGGTGGGCACATTGGTATGACACAGAGAGGGGATTTTTGTAACACGCAGGGTGTTTGCTAGAGGCTCTCTGCATTTCTGTGTCTCTAAACTGTCCACACAGCAGAGGAGGGGAGAGCATAGAGCAAGGAGTCCAGCTTTTCTGTTCCATTGGCCCATTCACTTCTTCAGGCCTCCTGCAGTTCTGGGTGGTGTCACCCAGTCCTCTTAGACACCTGTGGAGTAAGAACCCCAGATGTTCACTGGCCAGAGCCCAGATGTTCCTTGGTCTTGCCAGTCAGTGCCAGGGCAGAGGTCCTCAGAGTGTGGGGAAATGGCAGTAGCTGACACAGTGACTTCCTGACCTTGGCAACAGGGCAAATCTTTGCTAGCACCATTCTAGCCAGAAGGCAGCAAACCGACTTGTGGTGTCACGTAAGTGAGCTGGAGACAGGAGAACTAAATTGTGTCTGGGACATAGCACAGAGACCTAATAGGAGAGGTGGAGAGAAGTGGGAATGTCTGATGGGAGACATTGTTGGGTGTGGATCATGGAATTAGTTTATTAGCACAGAAGAAGCAGCCAGAAGGTTCCATGGGAGATCAGATAGATGCACAAGGGTGTGCAGTTTCTTGGAAAGTGAGGCGGGAGTGGAGGGGACCTGATACAGCATTCTCCTAGAATTGAGGGGTGGGAGAGAGAGGAGGGTATAGTGGTTAACAAGCTACTTGGTCTCAGGAGATATGATGGTGTGTAGTTTCTTCAAGGGCATGGCCGTGTCTGTGGTCACTCCTGGGGACACCATCAGTGATGTGTGGGGTTAGGATCATTCTATGCTGAGGCCAACACTAATGTTTTACAAGACAGTAAAGTGTCATAGATAAAACTACAATCTCCAAAGTAAGAATGCCTGCATTCCAATCCTGGCCTGACTCTTATTGGCCAACTTATCTCACATTTTAACATACTTTACATGAGAATTACCATAGTTTTCTTTTGAGAGGATTACTGAGAAGATAATGTGAAATATGTAAGTGCTTATCATAACTTATCAATATTACTCCAGGGAAATAATCTCTTACTGTAATTCTGAGATCTCCGAATCACTGAAAACCCCAAGTCATCTTGTAGCACATTCTGTGGCAAAACACCATCTACATTTATTTTGAGTTCTACAGTATGAATGTTATTTTCATCTTTATACAGAGTCATATCAATTCCGTGTGTCACTGAGACATATGTGTACATTTAGTATGTTATTCTAGAATCTCATGGATCTATGACTAAAATCTATAATCTTAGTCTAAATCTCCAGATTGCCACATTCTAAAATCCTGTTGTTCAAGGATTTCAGGTCAGAGCTACAGTATATACTTGGGCTAGTTAGAGGTAAGAAACGTAAATGAGTTGACACTGATTCTGCCTATCTGCCATACAATAAAAACCCACTGAAATCCTTAGGAAGTTTTGAACTTCTTCTTTATAACACAACTCAGTATATAAAATTCTAAAGAAGAAATTACTTTAATTAAGGGAAAAATTCTAATGATCTCTCCACCCTTTTGTTCCAGTCTTAGCCCACTGATATAACAACCAATGAACATGATCCCGTATATTCTTTCCTATCATAAAAAAGTTTAAAGTTTGCTCTACGGAGATGAACTACTTTGGGAACCTAAACATAAACATGAAAGGCTAGTAATTTAATGATTAACTCTTTTTTGAAAAAAATAACTTGCATTTGGGGGAAATCTCATTGAGAGTTCTCTCATAAAAACTGTTTGATTTCTAGCCTAATGGGACATATTTTAGGATACATTTTATTGGCATTTCTTAAGTCTACATAAAGAGAACTGAAGGCTTTTTCGGAAGCTGACTTTAAAACATAGTTCATTTTGATTGCATAACTTCTGATTCCTCTCAAGAAAGAAACACAGGGAACATTCAAAATGCTGCTAGCAAAATCCATGGCTGAAAACTTGGTTGCTTACTCCGAGGTCTCTGAACTGTACTTCATGCATCTCAAAGCTGGATGAAAGCCTACTGCTTTTGCTTTTTTATCTAAGTAAACCAGAGTTCTCATATTGAGTGGCAAATGAGTGCCTTTTCCTGGTTAGATTCGATATTAGGAAGAATTTTCACTCCAAAATGCTTTTCTACTTTTTAGCCTCCCTCGTTAGCCCTGTCCCAAGTCTTCTAGCTTGGAGATACCTAATTGTGACTTAGGGATTTTACCTCTCAAACTGTAAAATCTCACAGCTTTAAAACTCTGAATTTTATTTCATGAAAGATGTTGAGACACTCTTTGATTCTTTAAATATTTACCTTTGGCCAAATCTTCCAACAGTCTTAATGTTTTTTGTTGGTCATGTATCAGGTGCACCTCAAAGACGTCTAATGTTAATAATTTCAGGACAATAGATACATTTTGGTTAGAAAAAAATAAGGTGATATTATAAGGGGAAGACCAGAGTAGGATACATGGTTAAAAATGTATTAATCACTCCTTTTAGCAGTCTTTATGGTGCTGTTGGGTTTCTCTAAAGAAGAGGACTTGATAGATCTTTATAAGGTAAAAATTATTGATTGCATATTTTAGGGTCTAGGTGATCTATAGATTATATTATTCTATATCTTGTCTGAGTTCTGGATCCACTGAGAGAGAGATACAATGAATCAGGGGGCTGGAAATTAAATGTTTGGTTCATTATTGAAGGAATTCCTGGAAATACAAGCTTGGGCAAGAGCAACAATAACTTCCTCATACATAACACTATTGAGACTCAGATTTATTCATTCATTATCTGCTAGCACTAGTCAACCTCCAGCCACTCTAACAAAGATGAGGCTGTGAGCTCATTGCGTGATCAAAAACAGAGGATGGTGTATTTTCCTGAGGTCAGGTGGGTAGAGCCGAAGGAAAAGAAGCGGGTCTCAGTAGTACATGCACAAATTTTTCTTCCAACATTTATTAATTATATAATTAACTTTTCCTCCTAGTAGGAAAAGTGAGAGTATACCAAGGGTGTTTCTCTAATAGCAAGATGAATGGTAAAGGAAGTTCTGTTGAATGATATGGTGTTCTAATAAGATAATACCAAGGGCATTATCGACATTTGCATCAACATCCTATCTATGCTCTCCCTATCTAAGGATACCTAGAGCCAGTTTGCAACCATCCCTCTTCCAGGGTAAATATTTGAGGGCCATTCTTGGAACAATTTATGCTAATTATGAGGGAAGTGTATTTGCCACAGGAAAATCTTTTCCTCCTTAAGAGACTTAATGATATAAATCACTTGTGCCATACTTTAAGATACAAAGACCTTAAATTGCAGCATGAGAACCCTGCTTTGCAGACTATATGCCACATACTTTATTTCACTAGGATACCATGGACGGATTAGAGAGGCTCAACAAAGTTTGTCTTAGGGGCCCAGAGTGCAAACTTTCACCTGAGTCCAAAAAGAGAAATATGTATGAACCTAACGCACAAGCAGCACACAGCATCTAAATGATCAGATTGCCTCTCATTCTCTGAGTGTGGCCACAGCTGAGATGGAAGACAGTATCATGGCTTCTGTGCTTTCTCAGGAAACAGTTCATTCTGGCATTCAAGCTACATCAATAAGAGCCCAAAGCATAGCACATAGCATGGATGATGGATATGAATGTGCCCACGTCTTCTGGGTAATTCCGCACCAACATTTCGATCTGGTTCAGCCCTCTCTGGCACAATCTACATCATAAAGATGAGGCTGCTACCACAGAGGGCAGTTCACTCTACAGGAACACGGAGATCCTTTCTACAAGGACTGCATGCCACTTGCTTCTGACAATAGTCTTTTGTGGTACAACAGCAGTGAAAAGAGAGGGGAGGACACCCAGAAGCCAGGAACTGTCACATTTAACATTAAAATGTAAGGTTTTAAGTATTATCAAAGCTAATGTTTCAAGTTTAACTGCAAATTACAGATAGCATGCTTGAGAGGAGTAAGAGGTCCTAGAGCAATAAGATGAGCTGAGAATAAATTATTCCTCTTTGAGATTATTTTATGGCTCATTTTAGATAGAGTGCATATATGAAGTAACACACGATAACACACAATAGGATCTGCCACTCTCTGCCTATCTCTCTGTACCACTGTTTCCTAGTCTGTTTGATCCAGAAAATGTATCTTCTATATAGTGACTCTTTATTCTCTGGTATAAATACGATTTCCACTTTTTTAATTAAGCCAAGAGTGTTCTGATGTCGTAGTACCTTAAGCATACTATAGTTCCTTAATAGCTAACTTTACAAAACTTGACTTCCAGAAGTGCCCATAATCTTCTCCAACTTTATCACTAGTGTTTCCTGAAAAAAATGAGATACTGAATATATTTCAACAATCACCTAAAATATAGTATATCTTCAATAAAAAAAGGAGCTCCTAAGTCCCACTTGTGAACAAGTTTCATCTCAGATGCTGAAATAATCCTTGTGAAGGGCCATGTGTGTCGCTAGCCCTGCCTTATCAGCCCATATGCAGTGGCCCTGGGAACTAAGTCTAATGTCTCAGGCTTCAAATCTAAGGTCTGAGCCATGATTGATGGTGCTGTCATGTGCTCTGTCATCTACCATAAGGGCTGCGTGAGTCAAAAACCTGGGTACCGAGAATGAACCCTGAACATTCATGGATCTCTCTCTCTCTCTCTCTCTCTCTCTCTCTCTCTCTCTCTCTCTCTCTCTCTCTCTCTCTCTCTCTCTCTCTTGTTTTTTTCCTATATATGGGTCCTAGGCAAGGGTGATAACTGTTTTGCTTTTGACTCCTTCTTCATAGTTTTTCTGCTTAGCTCCACTCTGAACTCTAGCCAGTACCCTACCTCGTTCTTTAAGACTGAAGTCTCTAAGAGTTCTGTCTCAAAATGTGAGAAATGAATGGGGACAGTCCTATTGCCTGTGGCTGTTAGTCTTTCCTAGATACCAGTCACGACTTGGGTTTTCATTCGTGAATTCCACTGGATGGAAAGGGATTGACAGTTGCCTGCATCTTCTCAGTTCTTAATGCCCCTTGGAGTTGTGTATGTGAGCTGGTCCCACTCTCATCATGCCACAACTGGTGACACCGGAGCTCCTGAAGTCTGGTTTCTCACCTCCTCACAAAAGCTGCATCAGTGCCTGCTGCAGCTCACCTCACAAAGCTCAAAATGCCTGCTCCCCGCATACAAAGAAAGGAACAAACCTAGAGGGATGGTCGGTCTTAAGGCTCTTAAGATGTTTACAAGTTAATTCCATCCCTTGAACCCAAGCAAGCTGACAATCTGATTTTCCTTTTGTTTCTGGCTCCCAAGAATCACAATTCCTTCAATATTTTATTCATTAGATTTATTTGCCTTATTCTTTTTTTCTGAACGCAAAACTTTCATGTGAAACAAAATAAGGAAACAGCAAACCCCTTCGGGCCACAAGTAGGAATTGTTTCAATTACTTGTGTTCTTGATGAAGCCCGGATGTAGGTCCTGATGAAGCCACATCAGCACTTTTTCTGATTTCCTTACAGAACAAATTGCCAGCAGGATTCCTGTTTATGAGGGCAGGAATTGCTGGTACAAATTTCCCATAAGGATTCTGATAGGATGCTTCTCCCTGTGAAGGCGAAGGACTTGCTGTATCACTGATTTTGGGCACGTGGCCACAGTAAGTCTGAGCTTCTGTAAGCCCACCAAGACACCCTGCCCATCTCGGTGATTCCAATTTGTTTGAAAAATACAATTCGTTTCCGTAATTATCTCAGAAGGGAGAAGTCTAAGTCTGGGTAATTACGGTGCTCACGCATATTGAGGATTTTCTCAAGTCTGGATGGCAGCAGGGTGCCCAAGGCAAAGCCTGAAAGAAGAGTCGAAGTGTTGCGACCACAAGCAGGGCGGGCTGGAGGAGGGCCCGTAATGACCTGCTGGAGCCCAATTCCATACTGATCAGGGCAGCTGTGCGAGGCTGGAGGGGCGGCAAGAACAGCGGCAACCGCAGTGTTCCTTCCGCAGGGAATTGCCTGTGAACAAAAGTATGTATGCAGAAGTCCCCAAGTAGCTTGCAGGGTAGAGCAGTGACAGTCAAACTACAGAAGTCTTCAGATGAGTGCATGGTTAAGGTAACTAGAGTGATACTACCTTTGATGGGGCATTCACTAGCTTACCTAGTCTGTCTGCACCACATTAGTAATATTTACGTGTTTCCTATTTCTCTTTTAGGCACAAGAAGTTCAGCAGTGAATAGGTAAAACAGGAACAGTAAATAAAGTCACTGTCTTATGAATAACATACTACTCATTAAATACCCTAAAGTTTGCTAAAGTTCTCTGAAGTCTGGATTCTTTCTGGTAAGCCATGATACCTCCTCATGATGTAGACAGATAGATATTTGTGTGTGTGTATACACACACACACACACACATGCACGCACACACACACATACACACATGAAAACAAAGTTAAGTTGAGTGGACCATGTGAATGGAATCCCACACCAACGAATCTCAGATGCTGGTATGGAGGGAAACACACTAGTCCTGGGAAGATGATGCATATCTGGAATATGTGTAGTTCATATAAGGGTGAATTGATACCCCGTCAAGGATGCGTGAGGTCTGTTGTGATCAATGTGACTGACAGATCTCTTGGGGGATGGTGCCATATCAAAGATGCAGTGTTGCTCCTTTGCTAACAGTTTAGGTATTCAGGAGTATCACAGCTGGGCTGATCTTGAACAGGGGACCCTAAACTTTGGCCCATGTATAACCTTCATCTCTGCTGTGATGGGTGCTCAATGTGTGGACCAATAGACCAGTCACAAGGAAGGCCAAGGATAGAGGCTGCCAGGCAACCAGTCAGTGTCATTTTGTCTTCAATGCTTCTCTGCAGCGGAAGGCCTGTAGTAGACATCATGAAGAAGGGATTAAAAGATCAGCATGGTTTTGGCCAGTTCTGTTAATACATCTACCCACTTTGTTCCCTGACCCTTTTGTCCCTGATCTGCTTTTGTTTCTTGCAAACCTCCCAATAAACAGGCAGGCCTGTCAGTGTTGCTCAAAGTCCTGTGTGCATTGTTATCTCAGGGCACTTCTCCACTCAGGCAAAGGGAGTGAGCAGGTCTATGGCCAGTGCTAGTGCCAATTTGGTAGCTTTACCATCACTGTTGTTCTTTCGTGCCATACCTAAATGAGGCTTTGTGTAAGTAAGAACCCATTTTAGCTCCAATCAGCAGAGGAGGAGAAAAAGAAAAACCACATTGTAAAACAGATTTTTCTTTTTATGCCTTCGTAATTTAGTCATAGGAACTCCCTATGATGTGGGGCCATATATGTGAGTTGCAGGAAAAGTTGCTGCCCACTAATATGTGTTGATGCACATTGAAGTGTAGCCTACTTACATCTCTAGCCCTGCTTGGGTCTCATTCTGAATATGTTCTGTCCCACTCTCTTGTGTCTACTAGATTCCTGCTGTGTTAACCCATTATTATGACTAGAAGAATCTTATAAAACCCAGCTTGTGCTTGATAATCTGTCTATCTGTCTGTCTCTCTTTCTCTCTGTCTCTCTCTGATAACTTCAGTGAAGGGTGCTCAGTCTTTGGTAGAACCAGTAGCACTTGGGGTGGTGCCTGTTAAATGGTAAGTCATCTTCACTGTGGAAGGGGTCTGTGTTATGTTACTTCTGTTGAGACAGTAGCCTTATCTACCACAGAACACTGTTACCAAGTCATGTGGGTCAAGTTGCAGGCCACCCAGTTCTACAGTCTAGATTTGTCTAGGTCTGTTGCAGAGCCTTCTTCCATTCACAACTTGATCTTTCAAGACACCAAATGTGGTCAGCATGCTATTTCCAGGATCCACACCAGTACGGTAAATACTGTGAGTCTCACTCTTAGTTCAGGTTGGCCTTGAACTCACTCTGTATACCAGGATGATCTTGAATTTTCAGGGATCCTCCTGCTTCAGCCTTCCAAGTGCTGTATTAAAGGCATGTGCCACTATGCCAGGCAATGACTACTTAGATGTACAGTATATAGGGAGTAAAATTTATTCACCCCAGAGGGGATATCCCAGGATGTCTTAGATTATTGGACTATTGACACATCACAATATGACAGAAAGCTAATTCACTGTGTGGTTTATCTCCAGAGATTTTGAGTACTTGCTACTTTCCTTTCACCAGTCTTATTAGCATGGTATCATCAATGCTGTGTGCTACACAATATCCTGAGGAATGTCAATGTGATCAAAGTTCCTGCTGACCACACCATAGAGGACAGAAGGAGACTTAAGATACTGAGGGAAGAACATGAATGTGTAATGTTGCCTTTGGCACATGAAACTGTCTTTGATCTGCCTTCTTAACAACCAAATCAATAGTCTAATACCTAGTACTGAAGCCTCTATTGATGTGTATTATAAAGTTATCACATTGAGCATGAGAGCTGTGTTGGGATGACCATAACCTTTAGTAAATTGAATAGAAGTCCACTGTCTTCCACCACAATGGATTGGGCTTATGTTTCAAGAACCATACAGGTGAACTGATTAGGATCCAAATGGAAGGCTTTCCATTAATTCTTAAGGCTTTTGAGGGACTTATCTCCAAAAGCACTCTGGGAAGGAATATTATTTGTGCTTAAGTGTCTTGGCAGAGGAGTTGAGGCCATCTCAGGAGCGTCCTATAATTTTGACTTGGACTTTACAGGTCACAGAACAGTAGCTCTTCAGACAGTTGTAAAATAGATATGTCACCTATACTCCTGGAAATTGGAAAATGCATCTGTGGACTCGATGAACATTTTGGAAGATGGATTTAGGTCAGAATATCATCTAGACTCCATGAGCCTCCACCCCATCTGCAGTTCCTGAGTGGTGCTTGGGATCCTTTGTTCCAGCATCAGATCAGACTCCGTGTTGAGCTATGCTAGAAAGATGCAGATTTTCCATTTTCCTCTAGCACAGTCACTCTACAGAATAAAACTGGGAAATATTTGTTGCTTACACACATGATACTATTATATGCTGCTTCATCAGGGATCCAAACTTGACCTTTAGGTCTATAAACTATTTTGTTTCCAGAAACTGAGTAAAGAACAAAAGCTTTTATTGTGTTGGTTGGTATTAGCTAAGTCTTGATTCTTTGGAGAAGGTGGAGAAAGGTAAGAATTATACTAATTTAAGTTGAATAACACCTCATGGGCTGTCCATCTATCATTTTCCCCTAGAATAGTCTAATTCCTGCGTTATTATTATAGATCCCTTTAGGTCAAGGCAACCTGATTTCTCCCTAGTCCTTCCTGGTATGACAATCACATCTCTTTTCTTCTGAAGGTTAGGCTCTGTCACTTGGTGTCTGTGCTCTAGGATCACTTCATAGCTCACTGATGATAACAAACCCAGTATAAAGGTAGGGTATTATTACAGCTTGTGTTTAGATGTTCCCTCCTCACCTATGACCTCCTTTATGTGGTCCTAGATGAGGCTTTTTCAGAGGTAGCTGGATGTAGAGTGTGTGATGCTGGAATTGAATCATGCTGCAATGCTAGCATCAAAGGCACTAGAATTAAGGGTATGAGTGCTAGCTACTTTGAGTAGCATGCATAAGATGTGGCAGATAGAAAGAGCTGTGGTTGTCTCTTGTTGCTTTGCTAACTTCTGCATGCCATGAACTGTTTCTCCCTTGCAAAACCATCTTGCCTTGGAGACAGCCAATTATGAACTGAAACCACTATATGATGTGAGCTAAACAAAACATTCCTCCTTTAACTTTGGGTGTTGGGAACTTTGCCTCAGCACTGAGAAAGGTAAATAAAACAGAAGTTTGGTTCTAGAAGTGGGATCATTGCTGTGACGGTACTTGACTATGTGCTACAGAGCCTTTGTAGATAGTTTGTGGAAAGAGTTTAGGAAAGTTCTGAGATGCTGGATGAAAAGCAACCTTGGAAAATTTTAGGTTGATGGGACAGTTTGGTCAGAGCTCAGAAGACCAGGATTCTGATAAAAATTCTGCTGGCAAAGATCAAGTTCAAGAGGTTTCTGTTTGCTGGGGGTTTAGCTCAGTGGTGTAAATGCCTGCTTGGCAAGTGCAAGGTTGTAAGTTCAATCCCTGGCAACAAAAAAAAAAAAAAAAAAAAGAGGTTTCTGCTGAGGAGAAGAACTACATTGGTTGTTGGACTAGATGATGTGTTTTCTGCATTGACAGAAAGTTTGTCTGAATTTTGCTCATTTCCAGAAACTTTACCTGAGACTAAAATTAGTATATCAGACTAATTCATCAGGCATAAGAAATTTCAAGGCAGTCTAATGTTGAGGTGGTGGCATGGCTACTGTTGGGTACTTTTAACCAGATTTATATTGAGAATCAAGAGCAATGAGCCCAGCAGAATGATATAAAATGTTTTGAGTTTGGCCAGAAAAGAAGCTTCAGAAAACTACAGCCTGTAAAGATGGAAGAGCACAAATTAGTCACTGAAAAGACTAGAACACACACACACACACAAAAGCCAAATATTTCAGGAGAAGACAAGAAGGTAACCTAAGAACATCACAAAACCAACTTGACTCCAGCCTCTGTACCTTCAGAGTTGTAATGGTGAAACACTTTGCTTTAAGAAGTGAGCCCCAGAGCACCATTTCCTAGAGTGGTGGAGCCTAAGAAAGTTGTTTCTTGGGGTTTGGTTCATAGACATTCAAACCTAGATCCAAGAGAGAAGGAAGCCTGGTCACTGCTTCAGGTGGCAGTAGACCTTGGCATCATCTACATGGTGCTGGTTTTATGTGCATGCAGAATGCAAGAGTTGTGGGGCCAGCAAAGCTTCCACCCAGATTTCAGAAGAAAGACTGGGAGGCCAGCCAGTGTGTGAAGCTAAAAGGTTCAGTGGAAACCCCAGAAGTTTGGAAAGGCCAGTAACATGGATAGCCTGAGAAATACTCCAAGAAAGGAGTAGAACTATCTCCAGAAAGAAATCATGGGAGCTACAACCACCAGTAGTGCCATAGGGGTGGAGCTACCCAAGCGCTTTGGAGTTCACAACTTGCCACAGATTAGCAAGGATGTTGCAAGTGAAACTGTGGATTTAATATTTATCCTGCTGGATTTCAGTCTTGCTTTGTTCTCATTCCTTGCTATTTCTCTGTTTGTAACTTTTGAAATGGAAATGTCTATCTTGTGCCATTGATTGTTGGAACTGTTTGACTTTTTTCTTCATTTTTATAGGGACTTGCAGCCAAAAGTGTGCCTTAAATCTCAGAGGAGGTTTGGACTTGGACTTTTCAGCAACGCTAGAACTGTTAGGACTTTGAAAATGCTTGGAGATGGACTAAATGCCTTTTGCATAAAGGGATATGCATGAGTCTTTGGGGGAAAAAGGACAGACTATTATGGCTTATGTTTAGTTGTCCCTCCAAAGCCTTATGGAATCATAGGTAGGACTTTTTTCAGATGTGGCTGGATCTAGAGTGTGTGATGCTAGAATTGATTCATGGTGCAATCCTAGCATCAAGGACACTAAGATTAAGGGTGTGAGTGCTACATGCCTGCAGCGGCCTGGGTAAGACATAAGGCATAGATACCTTCTGTTGCTTTGATATCTTCTGTCCATCATAAGCTGTTTCTCTCTGGAATGCCACACTCCATTGGAGGCGGCCAGCTATGGATTGGAACCTCAACAAACTATGAGCTAAATAAAACTTTCTTCCTTTAAGTTTGGGAGCCAAATATTTTGTCTCAGCAATGAGAGAAGTAACTAAGCCATCCATTTTACTATTAGAACAATAGATGGAGTCCTCTGCTGACCTTCTTATCTCTCTACCTGCCACCACCAGGAGTGCCTTCATTATGGTCTTGGGGAAGAACTATTTATGGTTTCCTCTAATAAACAGCTGGTGGAAGTTTCTGGCCTCACATAACAACCCTGCCTATTATTCAAACTTCCATTAGCCTTGTGGCTCTTTAAGTTTTATTGTAGGCAATTATGATATATCTATTTCATTTACCATGTATCATTATTGTGTACAACCTTTGAGCACCCATACCAGCAGGGTAGTGGGACTGTCTTTGATCTTTGCCAAGATAGTAAATCTTGAATCCTTGTTCACACTGTGTTGAGACAAGGCACAAGTTATTGGCCTTGGCCAAAATGTGTTAGTGGTACTGGATTTTGAAGAAAAAAAATCCCCTAGGGGTTTATGATTCTTAGGTCTCTCCCCCCAATGGCTGAGGGATACCCTGGAAATACTAATTTCCCTTCATTTCCAGGCTGTGTATGAGTGCAGAGCATGCTTCAGTTTGCCATGCCTCTGTGTCATGTCTGACCTGGGGGCTACACATGAAGAATGGGTAGTTTGTGGTTATGGCAAAATCTGTCAGCAAGCAAGCATCTATGAGAATGTTGTAACCATAATGGGAATCTGGAATAAATAACAAGAAAAAGAAGTGGAAGGAGAAGATTGGCTTAAGTTGTCTAAATAATGGAATCTAGAACACGGTAGACAATTGGAATTAAAAGCTAGTCTGTCTGATTCTAAACACCATCTCTTAAATTCTGCTACTTTTCCCCCTAGGAAAAACAGGAAATGGCTTTTTGACACTCAAGTGAGAGAGCAAAGCTTAGCTCAGCAGCCATCTGTGGGTGCTTTGCTCTTAGCTTCTACAAAAGTACCACTCCCTGGAAAGTCACTCATCCAGGGTCTCAGTGCCTTCTGGAAATTCCGAGCATTCATTCTGCGTGGTTCAACTCCCTGAAGAGTCCCATGGTTTTGACAACTTGCCCTAATCAAGCCTATGTGTCTGTTCTGTGAGTGCTAAGTTTGCTGCTACTCCCAGCTTATGTCCTTGCTGTCACCTCTGCCTAGAACTTTCTTCGCCTCTTCCTTCACATGGATGCTTCCTGTTTGAGGACCACGGCATGGGAGAGCAGTGGACACTGACCTGCTCGTCTAAAGCAGCACTCAGCGGTCCTCTGCTTAGCTGCTCTCTCTGTTGTAATTCTGGTCACATGAGTCCTGGCACCTCTAGAGGCTTTCACATCATGCACATCTCTTTGGTAAGTAGCGTGGATTGCACCAGTGCAATGCACAGAACGTGGACCAGATTTCCTTTTTTCTACACGTATTTCTATCTAGACATGACAAAATATAAGTCAGACCAATAATCTTATTCAATGTCCAGACAAAATTTAGCTTAGTAGAGAATAGTAACTTTCTCTTCTGGAAAAACATTAAGGTGCTATTGTCTGTTAATAAGTAAAATCATTGTGCTTGGCCATAGAGTGATATAAAAACTGGCCTGTATGCTCAGACCCTCAGGGATATGAGTATTCTTCCATATCATTTTATTCCCCCAGTGTGGGGATTGAACCCAGGGCCCAGGGCATGCTACACAAGCTTTTTACTACTGAGTTGCATTGTTAGACCATAACTTATTTTTAAAAACTCTCTACTTCCTTTGACATTTTTTTGGAAAAATTGGTCTTTTTACTTTGCTTGTATTTTTCTTTAGTTTTTGCCTTGACTTAATTTAGAACCTGCCTTGAGACTATGTGCCTTTGAAATCTCACTGATGCCTTCAGTTAAGAGTTACCCAAAGACTCTTTATTGAGCTGAAATCCCCCTCCAACTTCTGAGGCTTGGTTTTATGGACCAGAAATGAAGTTTGTTAAGAAGAGATTATTCCATAAATAAATGCACATTTAAAACTTATAAAACTTGTAGAATAACTGGAATATCAAAGATTGCCTTCACATATTCAATACTTTTCCTACTGATAATAAACTTAGGAAACTAAATAACTATTTTATTGTTGAATAAATTTTAAATCAGAAAAAAGAATATGCCCATACTAGAAAATATTTCATTTGTGATAGAAGAAAAAATCAAGGAGGCAATCCAGACTGCTACTCACTGTCTGCAGGAGCTGGCATATAGGATTTCTTGAGTTTTCAATTCTGCTATTTAAAAATAATATAAAAATAGTATGTCTTCTGGGGTTGTGAGGATGAACCTAACAAATGCACACAAAGCCTTTAGCACAGTATGTGGGCTATCTAAACCATGTGATAAATGCTACCTGTTAATATCAACAAAAATCTGCTTGAAATTCATCTCACTACTGTTCCACCAGGAAACCTTCCTTTCATACTTTAAGGCTGTTTAAAATTGCTTTGCTCTGCTTCCCTCGCAGGAGGCCTTCGTCATTCTCCTTGTGGTGACACCATTGTTCATATTTCTGTATTGGTGAAGATGCTATTATTCAGTCCTGTGCTACAGGGACTAACCCAGGATAGTTATTCAATAAATCCTGATTGAATGAACACTTACCCTCTGCACATTACCCTTGACCTCACCTGAATGAGACAGTGGCTTATTGCAAAGTGAGATTTCTGGAGTTTAAATCATTAGGGGAATTACTGTGTTACAGGCATCACATGGCAAAGCCTTCACACCCACATACCTGGGTCAACTCGATTTGGGTGGGAAGAGTTCTCTTTGTTCAATTTTATCATCAAAACCTATCATGGTTAACATATTTGAAAAATGCTGGCTCTGGAAGTACAAGCCGGATCTTGATAATGCTTCTGCTGGAAATCTGAAAATCTATTTCAGGAAGAGTGTCGGTTGGTCTGGTGTTTAAGGAGCACAAGCATTTTCCAAAATGTCTATTGCTAAAATCAGCCCATAGCTAACTCATGATGGTGTTCTTAATAATTAATTGAATCAATTGATTGCCTGGCTGGTGAATATCTCTTTTCTCCTAAATGTGTGCTCTTGGACTGTCATAAAGGTCTCATGAGTTCAGAAATGCATGTGATTCCTTTGTCCTTTCACTGGGCAATGAAAGAGGATGATATGGATTTAAAGATACTTCTGACTTTAAAACTGATTCTGTGCTTTCCCCTAGAAAGTTAAAATGTTCTTACTATTCATGATTCATTTTAGGATTACAGAGGCTACGTTAATCATTCAGATGTAAATTGTGATGCCATTAAAAATCTACTGGGTGGTTCAAAAAGAGCTGGTACAGGACTTCCAATTGTGTAGCTATTGCAATTTCTCTGGAAGAAGAATTCCAGAAGGCCCCAAACCTCAGGAATTATTAAGTCAAAGTCAATCCCCTGAACCATTTTGACACAAATTCCTTTTTCCTTAGTCAAGCGGTTTTGTGAACCTCACATTTCAATATCCTTTTTACCTCTTTCTAGACTATTGCCTAGAAATACCACCAAATGAATGATCAACAGCAAATGAGAGAGAGAGAGAGAGAGAGAGAGAGAGAGAGAGATCCTCTGTTGGTCTCTTTCTTTTCTGATATATTTTTTTTCTGACAGTCTCCCTAGCAATCATCTCATGAATCAGCACACTACTTCTGAGAATATTTATTCTCTGAGGCTTCCATCCCTTAGGGAAAGTTGTTTCTGGCTGAGATTTGGGCTGTGCAAATCATGAAAGTGATTTAGTTTTTGCTGAGAAAGTACTATGCAAACATCAACACCAAGTCTTCTTTGTTATTCTGTTCAGCTTCTGGAACTTGTCATTCATTTATTCTTTTCTTCTCTGTTCCTCTTTTCCATGCTTATTTTTTCTTGCAGTAATAATTCAACATTAATCAATTGTAGGAAATTTCTCTTAAGTTATTCAAATGTTAGTTGATGTATGATTTTCTTAAAATGAGCTATACAAACTGAGATACACTTTTGCGTCTTAATGTCCTTTTGATATATGTTATGGTTTATATCTAGATGTCCCCCCAAAGCCTCATGCACTCATATAGGTAGGACTTTTGAGAGGTGGACCATGGGTGTGTGTTACTGGATTAGAGTGTGTGATAACTAAATTGGTGTGGTGTAATTTTGGGTGTGGAAAATAGGAGCCCCGTCCTGGTTGTGAGTGGCACTACCCAATATGGTGGTGGCCTGGATGGAATACAAAGATACAGAAGAAAGGCAGGCTGCTCTTGCTGACTCCTGTCTGCTCTTCCATGGACTGTTTTTCCTCTGTGAAGCCCCTTGACTTGGATCCAGCCAACTATGACTGAATCCTCTACAAACTGTGAGTGGAACCAAACCTTTTCTCTGTGAACTTGTGGGTTTCAGGTATTTTGTATCAGCAATGAGAAAGTACTCATGACAATATATTACTTTAGTAATATGTCATATTAAAATACTTTTTATTGAAACATTTTCGGGATCCCAATCATAGTATCTCTTACTAAGGGCCAAACACTCCTCTCAACTATGTATGCACTGTCTCCTTGGATTCCATAAGAACCGTGTGATAGCCGATTATTATTTGTCTCCCAATTACAAATTCTGATAAGGATAAAGTCATCCCCGTGTCCTCATTCTGTCCTATATGGCCATACCCAGTAACTTAAAAATACTAGATGCTTATTTATTCATTCAGTCCACAATAGATTAAGTATAATCCTGGGCCTGGGGATGGAACTGTGTGCAAGGTGGACAGAATACTTGACCAAAAAGAGCTCACAGACTAGAGAGCACAAGTAAAGGGTAGGAGGGGAGAGGAAAGCAAATAATCACAATGTAAAAAATTTAATATTGGGCCAAACTTTGCTACAAAGCCAAGTGCTACTTGAGTGGCTTTGTAAATACTGATTCTATTAAGTTTTACAATAATCCTTAGGCATGTTATATCTTATCTCTATTCTACATTTAATGAAGAAACTCACAGGGAAGTTAAATAGTTCCCGAGGTCACCCACCTCATAGTACATGGTATGTACTATGTACTCTCATCTACATTGTGATACCCTGAGTGGAACTGTGAAAACCTTTTTGGAGTCACAAAATGGTAACTTAGGGAGACAAATTTAAATGTACAATGATCAAGACACTGGTATATACATATATACACTGGTATATATGTTTTTTTTTTCTCAAGAGTAACTGCAAGCTTGAAGGGTTACTCAGTTGTCATGGTAGACTGAACTGGTAGCTGCTGCATCTCCTTGGCCTTGGCATGAGCTCATTATGTTTCCCCACACCTTGACTCTGGGCACAAGACTTACCTTGGCCAATGGCATGTTAATGAAAAGGATAGTAGGACTCTCCAGACCCCTGGCCTTAAACATCATCACAGAATTTGATTTCTTTCTTGTGCCTTTGGCTTCTGCATGGAAAGAACTTACCTTCTTCACCCCTCCAAAGATGATGAAGGCCACATATAGAACTATCTGGCTTGCCTGCATCTGGGCATTTGAAGCTGAGCTACCCAGGTATGCTGAGATCCATGTTGCCTCCATCATAGGGCTCCCAACCTGTGACCAGGTGCTTGAATGAGTCCCATTGTGCTCAGCAAGACTGTCGCAGCCAATGTGCAGCAACTGAAGAAATAAGTGCTTATTCTTCCATGAGTATTAGTTTGCTAAGACTGTCATAACAAAATACCACAATCTTGGTGGCTTTAACAATAGAATTTATTTTCTCAGAGTTCTGGAGGCTGGAAGCCCAACATCAGGTGAAGCAGGCCTGGTTTCCTCTGTGGCATCTCTCCTTGGCTTGCAGACATCTGTCTGCTCACCACAACCTCACAGGGCTTTTCCTTTATGTTCTAATCTCTGCTTCTTATAGTGATATTTGTCATATTGGGTTGGAGCATTGTACCCTACCCTTATGGCTACATTTTACCTTAGTTATTTATTGAAAGGTTATCTTCCAAATCCAGTCACATTCTGAAATATGGAGGATCAAGACTTCATAAATATGAATTTGATCAGATACAATTCAACCTGTAAATATGAACATCTGACAGATGTTGCTAACAATTTTCAGCAATAGTGAAACAATACAGGTGGAGACAGTTGAGTTTGTCTCAGGAAGCAAGGTGACTTCTGTGTATAAAAAATACAGAGTCCCTCTTTCTCTAATATTAAAAGGCATTATAATATCTTTTAGTGGGCACTAAAGCCCAGCTCAGATCCCATAAATGGAGAAGTAAAGAGGCCCCTGAAATATTATCATAGTAGAGTGAAGTAGTATGATTAATGTGTCAATCAGGAGGAATAGTAGTTCTGAATCCATAAGGTCCTGGCCAGCCCTACAAGTAGAATCATGGCCTGAGCAAAGAGCTGTTTGAGTGGATGTGAGAAGCGAGGACTTTAGGACTTTAGATTTGGGGGAAGGATACATCAGAATTTCAGGTCTAGCACACGAACATCCAGCAACTGATTTTTAGGTACAAGTAAGGAATCCAGGGGGTCCTTGGAGACACAATGGTGAATTGTTTGTGAAATAGTAGAATAAGACTAATTGGGATATTGGTGGCAGGGCCCAGCAATTAGATTTGCCCTACTCTTCAAAGGCTGGTGCCTAGACTGGCATCATCAGCTTCCCCTGTGAATTCATTAGACTTGCATAACGCTAAGTGGCAGTCCACACCTTAACAAGATCTTTATGCACATTGAAGGTGGAGAGGCCCTACTGCAGGGAACAATATTGATTGGGGGATTGGGGAGCAAACTGAATGATACATCCAGACTCCATAGTTGCACTATAACGTGATCCCTGTGTCATCTATAAATCTAATTAAGTTATCTACTGGTGTGATGATCAGCTTCATGGATCAAGTTAGTTTAGATACAAACTAATTACAATTACAATTAAAATCACTCAGTTAAAGTTGTTCAAATACAAATAAAATTATCCAAATATAATTAAAGTCATTCAAACACCCGTCTCACTGTCAAGATATCTTGGTATAAAATGTGATTAAAGTGTATAATCAGTAAGTGCTATGGAATGAATTTTGTCTCCTCTGAATTCGTATTTTAAATTCTAACCCCAAAGCATATATATTTGGAGACAAAGACCGTAAGAAAATTATTAAGGTTAGAAGAGGTCGTCAGAATGGTTTCCTCATTCAATCGAATTAGTGTTCTTAGAAGAAAAATAAGAGTGCTCTGTTTCTGCCTTTCTGTACTGTTCTTTCTCTCTTTCTTCCATGCCACATGGGGATCCAGAGAAGAGACAGCTTTCCAAAAGCCAGGCAGAGAGTTTTTGGCAGAATCTAAATTTTTCTAGACCTTAATCTTGGACTTGCCCCGTCCAGAACTGTGAGATAAATTTCTGCTGTTCATAACACATGATCTGTGGTGTTTTCTTATGACAATCAAAGCAGAATGATACTGTTAACTTTGATTAAGAGAGCTATGCTAAGCTATCTGGGTATCCTTGACTCAGTCAATTTAAATATCTTAAGAGCTGAGGGTTCTCTAAGAAAGAAGAAATTCTGTCTTCAGGTAGAAACTCATGTCCCAGTCATTTCTTCCTCACAGTCTGCCCTGGGAACTTTGCAACAGCCTTCTCAGATACTACATCTTGAAATAAATCTTTGAACACACATCACCTATCGGCTGGCCTGCCTAATACAGTGGCTTTTTTAACATTCGGATTCAGCACTTTGTTAACTGCTTGCATCAGCTGTTGTTTTCAGTTGCCATGGTGGTGTAGGTCCTTTCTCTAGCGAATCTTCCCCCTCTTAGGTGTATATTGTGGGTTTTTAACCTGAGATGGTTCAGGAGACTGGCACAGAATCATGATTTCCTTTACATTTGGGAGTGTGGGCTGGAACCTGCCATGACAATATTATCTGCGTTTAAATTCTTGTGATTGTAACATTAAGCGGTCTTCTTGATTACTCATCTATTTTTTCCTACGAATGTTATCCTATAACTGTTCGATATCAGTTCTCGTTGTCTATAATCCCTTCCCCAAAAGCACCAATGGGCTTTCTGATGGCATTGGTGTCCCTTTCACTAGCACATTTCTTAGTGCTTTGAAAAAATAGTGTATCTTCCAGCCCCGCTCATAAACTCACATTATTTGGTGAGCTCCCCAACTTTACATACTGTAGTATACCCACCTGATGTAGCTACTGCACCAAGTCTCTAACCATTTTTTCTCCCTCCTGCCCCACATACCCTGGAATTTCCCTTTCACATCATATGAATCTTTGCTGTCTGTGCTTCTTGTTGCCAACCTTTCAGTGTGTTGGGATAATTTTCTTAGAGTGTTTGTCAGTCAGTTGAGCCCTGCACTCTAGAAGAGTAGTTCCATACTGTAAAATATCTTTCACCCAAGTTCATTGGCCTTGGCATTGCCAAGGTACCGTCAGAACCCACTCTCAGGTGTACTCTTACAGATTATTCTGGTATATATAGAAAGGATCATGCTTCTAGGTTAAGTCACTTTCCTCCTTCACTTGGTATAACGCATTTCCAGGTGGGTTGTGTTGTGACTCAACTCTACCTTGTTAGCTTAAAACATGAGATGAGAAAAAGATCTTGGCAGGTGTTGTGAACTGTACAGAAATGAGATACAAGTTGTCTTCTTCTGTTGATGTGATGAAGTAATTTCCCTACCCAATCTTGCGATATTCGTGTGGGAGGAGTTATGTGTATTCATTTTATGATTCTGTCTCTCTGCCATTCTGGAGGAATGGGCAGCTTCTTCATGCTTAGTGCACTCAAGAAAACTAAGGCATTCCAGATTTTTCAGGTCCACCAAGTAAGATTTCTCTGACCTATATGTCATGGTTGAAAACTTAAACTTTATGATTAGGTACTCTTATTGCTAAATCCTAATCCTGAACCTTTGCTTTTGTTACCAGGTGATGAGAAAGTCTTTATTCAGTTACTAAAGAGGCTCTCTGGCCTTCACACTTAGATTTTGTGTGATGATTAATTATAAAGATTTGGTGATTTTCTTATCTTTTCCTGCAGCATCGGTCAAGCTTAGCAACATAAGTTTAGCAGTACCTATTCACAATATCCCTGTCCTTACCATTTCTATTTCCTCAGTCTTTCTCAGTTGGCTGATACCCTGCAGCCACTGATGCAGTCCCATTAGCCTTGCTAGCATCTAGCACATCATAGAGAAGCTTTTGCTCTTCTGTCTTTGTCCTAGTGGCCAGTTATGGAGTCCTTGTTGCCAGCCAGCTGCCTGGAAGGTTATACAGTGAGTGGATTCCACTTTAATATCTACAATATCTCTGCTTATCAACCACAAGGACTAGTATCTGAAATGGCTATGAATGGGCTAGATATGTATTAGGAGATGTCTTTTGATCAAAACTGGTGGGAGACAGAAGGAGGAAGCAGGATTATATAGAAAGAGAAATTATCCTGTGATGCAGACTCAGTAAAGTTCTCTGCCAATGTCATACAAATTGCTAGAGCTGAGACAGCCATTCAAAGCCACCTTGAGCTTTGAGTTAGAAAGACCAAGCTTCTATACTTTCCTATAAATCTATGAAGGAGGATTTGAATAGTCTATCCCAGTCTCTATCAGATCATGTTTATCTTTTTCTTTGTTGTGCATCTTGTTATATGTTCTAGTACTTAATAATACTTTTAATTTTTGTCCTTGTAGCTTCCTAAATGCTAGAATGTTAAATATGTTCTTTATTTTTTTACATATTTGACTTTAATCTATTTGTTTCTTGGCTCTAACCAGTATACTTTGTCTCCTATCTCTCTTCCTTGTTTTGTCTTTTAAAAAGCTTTGCCTGTTGTTTCGTGGTTTGAATAACTTGTTTTCCAGTAGACACTTCATAAAGGTTATGTGATTCTTGAATACCTAAAAATCTTTTGTATAGATTTTTATCCTTGAAGGGTAGTTAGACCAGATATATTTACTTTGTTGCTATATGGATGTCTTATGCCAGTTAGACTGGCTTTCTTTTGTAAGTGATGTAGGTTTTGTTGTTATTTTCTAAGTGCTAAGAACTTTCTTTTTAAATTTTAATAGTTTTACTAGCATGTGTCTTATATATAATTGAGCCAGATCAGATAAATTTTCACTATATAGGGTATACAATGGGTATTTTTAATATTTGAGAATTGGCCTTTATTTCTGTAAAAATATTTGGCACTATGGTCTAAAATTTCATTTTGTTACATTGTTCTTGTTGAGAGACTCCTATTGTTTGTATGTTAGTTCTTCTCTGCTTATACTTTCTTTGCTACTCTTCTTTGCTTTTTCTCAATGCTTTTTACACCTTCCTTTATTTGGATTTTGCCCTATTTTCATTCTCTGGATTGTCGAATGATTCAATAACTTCTTACTAATAAGGCAATTTGCAATATTGTTTTCATTTCTAATAAAAAAACCTTTTTAAAATTTTTGTCCTGGGTTCAGTGTTTTATGTCTTCCTGTGTTTTGTTCATATTTGTTACTGATTTTAAATTTCTGATTTAACATATTTATTTTACATTTACAAATTATTTATAAGTATTTAAGAGTAGTCTGTTACAGTTTCCTTCAAAGATTCTAATAGTTGACATTGGGGAGCATTTTGAACAGCTCATATGTTTCGATTCATACTTTGGTTTTTTTGAGGACTAACTGCATAGATCTTACCTACTTTTTTGTTTGTTTTGAATGTCTAAGTCTCTGGAACAAAAATAGCAGTTATATGCATGTAAAAGTGAACAGTTTGAGAAGTTTATTCAATTTCTTATCTCAAGATTTTCCTCTTCAGGTGACAATAAGTGCAGTTTCTTTAGCTAATTCTACTAATTTTGTGTGTACAAGATTTATTTATTTCTGTTTTGTGATTCAGAAAAAGACAGACAGAGAGAGAGAGAGAGAGAGAGAGAGAGAGAGAGAGAATGAAAGTGTATGCAGAAATTTCAGTTTCTATTATTATTTCCTTTCCCCTAAATACCTGGGGACTGTATCCTCCTTCCATAAGCCTAACCCTAACCCAACCTTAACCCTAACCCTAACTCCCTAACAATATGCACAGGTGTTGCTTCCTAAGATTACTGTTGCTTTGGTCATGTTTACATTTAAATTCCTTCCATCTGATCTTCTGGTAGCCAGATCTTGGATTGAACAGACCTTGACTTTGTGCTAAATACTTTCTAACTCATAGTTGTATTTCACTTCTTGAGATAATTAATGCTATTTGGATTCAGTCTTTCATATAGTCGCTATTCTTTCTTTTGATTTCTTTAGTGTCTATTTCCTTTGGTTTCTTTCCCCCTAAACTAGATTTATAAAAGAATTTCCCACTTGCCCATGTTTTAAATTCAGAATATTGTATTTTCTGTTTCTTGGATATGTAGAAAGCATAGATTACAGGAGGTTTTATGAATCTGTGGGGAATGTTCAGAGACAATTAGATTTAGGAGGCCCTTGTTATTCTATGTCAACTCAGGAAAGCCATATGATTAGATTTTTAAATAAAAGTGTGTCAGATGTAAGATTTAAAAAGAACAAAGATTGTGACAGAGCTAAAAAATATGTTTGACTTCTTCCTTTCACTCATCAGACAAAGCAAGAAAGATGGGGTAATTTCTTGCTCGTTGAGGTAGAGCATCCTCCAGGGAACCCACATTTACTCACCAGACCCATTTTAGTCTCACTTTGGCTTACAAAGGGTAAGGAAGAGAGTGAATTGGTGGGAAGGCTCACGTGACGAACAATCTTCTGTTGTCCTCATGATGCCTGGTAAGTTTCTCACGTGTAAACATTTTCTCTTCCTGGGATAATCTTGCCCTTAAACTTCTCAGGCTCTTTCAGTAGTTAATTTTATTCAATTTAAGATTCTTTTAAAATACTCACTCTTGCGGGAAGCTTTCATCTGACTCAGTGCAAGCTGAGTTGCAGATGCTGTGCGATTACGGCAAAGCATGGACATCCCCAGCCCACACTTGGAATGCTACTCTGCTTGGAAACTGTGTCCATCCATAATGTAAGAATGCTTCAAGATTCCCTCCATTTCACATGTCCCCAGTGTCTTTCATGGAGCCTGACACTTAGCAAGTACTTCTTTGTGGACGGAATGAATGAGTGAATGAATGTATTCAATAATACATTCTACTCAGTGTATCTGGGTTCTGCATGGTCCCAGCCTGTAGGAAAGAGACCTTTAAACTCTTTTGTTTTGTTATCGTTGGAGGTCATTGGTGCTTTTAGAAAAATTTGCTAAGCTTGTGCTTGGTTCTTACACTACTTGGGCTTGGACATTAACCAGACGCTCCCAGAACCTGAAAGCATGGGATATTTTATCAAGTATATTCCAAAATAATCTCCTTTCTTTTCTTGTCTCCGGCTGTGTCCCATTTGAAACACAAAAATGAAAGTTTTGTATATCTATAAAGATAAATAGGAAGAGCAGATTTATTCCCAGCATTGCAATATTTCCTTCATGCATAGGCAGGATAAAATTTATGTCCTCAGGTTTCTCTTTCCCTTCATACAATCTTTAACTATACATCAGAAGGTGAAGTGAGAGATGAACTGTTCTCATCCAAGATCATTATAATTCTTGGGATTCTAAAGGCTCTTCTTTTCATCTTTTCTAGAGACACCTGAAACCATAAGATTCAGCAAAGCATAAGATTTAGTATTTGAAAGGATCTGTCACCCTGGAACCTTCTCACTGGATAAGCGCTGAGATGTCTATAATTATTGAGCTGTTAATTGCAGAGTGAGAAGTACAAGTTTCCCAACTCACTCCTTTGTATGTTCTCTCTCCACTTCAGATCCCCTCCCTGGTTCAAGCTGCCAAGAGGGTAACCTCTCTTCCAGGTTCCCTAACATAATCGCTCACCTAAGGTATCCTAAGTGGCAGTTTGAAAACCACTTTAGTCCACCACGCATCCTTTCAATTATATTTGTTTGCAATCTAATGCCCCAAATTTAAAAGCCTTGGAGATATTATATTCTTCCTTTTTTTATGCTTTGCCATGGAAATGGAAACAATATTTGTCTTCAGAAATAAAAAAAACTCTTCACTCAAAGTTTTCTAAGACTTTTCAGACATTATCCATTGGTTACAATTTTCTTTCTCAACATTCAATTTTTTTTTTAATTTAAAAGAGAATAAAACAAAAGGGGGCAGTACAGAGCAGATCAGAAGAGGACAACATAGGCAACACAGTACTTTACATTAAGTCAACTGGACATCAACAGTATCTAACACCATATCTGTATCTAACACCATATCTCTTACTCTGCTATAGTTGAGCATAGTTTCAATTACAATAATATCAAACATAACACAGTAGAATAAAGCCATGCATATAGTGAAAGAATAACAGGGCTTTCTGAACTGAATAACAGAAAATGATCAATGGGTATTATAATATCTCATTTTTGATACAAAAGAAAAAAATTTGTTTGAACTATCACACATATTCAAATTCCAATGAGACACAATGTGGTAGATAGAACCAATGGTAATAGAAGAAAAAAAAAACCATGGTAGGACTTCTAAGAAGGATAATATTAAATCAGCAATAGCTGTCATAATGTTTTCTTCAAAACAGCTGTTCATATCATCACGTATGATATAGTCAAACAAAACAGGATAACACCATTCCAACTGATGATTTAAAACTTTGAAAGACTTCGAAACTATGAGATGGGGCCTCATGTGTACCATAAAGTCTTATATACTTTTATCAAATCTCATATTAGGCAGATTATATGGTATTTACCCTTGTGAGTTTGGTTTATTTCACTTAAGAGAATGGTCTCAAGTCGTGTCCATTTATTTATAAATATCTCGATGTGATCATTCTTTATAGCTGAGTAGTACTCCATTGTATAAAAATGCCACAACTTTTTTATCCATTCCTCAGTTGCTGGGCACTTAGGTTGTTTCCAAGATCTGGCTAT
>PVJX010020270.1:0-33587 GCA_004027295.1 Dolichotis patagonum | reverse complement strand
TACCTCATGACATCATGACGATTTAAGAAGACATCTAGACATGAACCAAAATAGGAATTTAATGCAATGTATATGATATTTACTGTATGAAGGGTCCATAACATCATGTTGATCACATAAAAATCTGTTACTATTTATAAACTGACAAATATTAAGTATAAATTATGTCAAGTATTGCACTAGCACCTGACTCATATTATTTTAGATTTCTCAAAATGAGCTCCATGGGTCATTATCATTTACATACTCAGCTAAAATGAATATTATTGGCTCATACAAAAGATCAAGTACTAAAAAACCAAATGGTACCTAGTAATTTGTTTCCAGTAAGTTCAATATTGTTAAGAATATATATATAAATAAATATATAATGCATTAAACAACATTTAGTAACAGACCACATAAATAGTGTTACACAGAATGAATGAATGAATGAATAGGTGAAATAACAAACCTATTATACCTTCACATTCAAGGACTACTGCTTCATTCTTTGTAGTAACATCTCATAACCCTGATGAAAGTGTGTGCATGTCTCAGTATAGCCTACACTTTTGTACTGCAAGTATTCATGGATCCCATTTAGAGATCCAGCTTCCTATTGTGCCGTCTGGTCCTAGCCTGGCTGCCTAGTCCTCCAATTATCTCCTTTTCTATCCTAACAAATGTGCATGGTTTTCATATCAACCACTTTCTTATCGAGATTCTCAATCCACAACATATTTGCTTTTCGGTCACAAGGACATTCTTTTGAAAGTACAGGGCACTATTGCATGGATTTTTCCTAGGCTAGCTTTCTGGTCCTATTGATCATGTCACAAAAAGTAAAAAACTAAGACAAAAGATGTCAGGTCTAAATGACATTGAGAAAGGAACTTCCACATTCTCCATATGTTCCTACTCAATGATTACTGTCATTCCATACTCATAAGTGAAATAAACCAAACTCACATGTGTAAATACCATATAGTCTCCCTAGTATGAGAGTTGGTAAGAGTATACAAGATTTTACGGTAATCATGATTTCCCATTTCATTGCTTTGAAGCCTTTCAATGTTTTCATTCATCAGTTGGAATGGTTTTAATCTGTTTTGTTTGACTTTATTACGTGTGATGGTATGAACACCTGTTTTGAAGAAAACAAAACATTATGGCAGCCATTGCTGATTTGATATCGTCTTGCTTAGAAGTCCTACCATGCTTCTACTCTGCTATTACCATTGGTTCTATAATGTTGTATCTTACTGGGATTTTAATATATGTGATAGTATAAACAAATCCTTTTATTCAAGATGAGATATTATAGTAGACATTGATCAATCTCTGTTACTCAGTTCAGAATGTCCTGTAAGTCTTTCATTCTTTTGAATGGTTTTATACTATTTTGGTATATTTGATATTATTGTATTTGAAACTATGCTCAACTATACCAGAGAAAGAGATATTTTGATAGCTATTGTTAATGTCTGGTTGTCTTATTGTAAAGTGCTGTGTTGCTTATGTTGTTCTGTTCTGATATGCTTTGTTCTGCCCTCTTTTGTTTTATTCTCTTTAAAATAAAATTAAAACAGGATTACTGTCATTATTGAGGGGAGATATTTGAGAACTTCTTAATTTTTCTGCATCCTGCTTCTAAATATTTTTGTTTTCCATTATTTCCTTACAAGCCTTTTTTCTCTAACTCTTTCTTGATGATTTAATTCTGCCCAAGGACCTTACTCCATTTACATGTCTTCCCAAGTTCATTGTCCTTTGCACTGACTACTACAAACTTCTACTAGATTATTCTAATGTTTCAAATGAATATATTTCCTCACTGCCTAAATTGCTATGCTCACCATGATCCCAACTTGTAGGATATCACAGCTTGTAGTTATCACTGACAACTTTCTTTCCCTCTAATTCACATGTGAGTAACCTGAGGATGCAGTCATCTGGTTAACCTGCATCATTTTCAAAATTTCCTCTTCATCTGTCTCTAATTTAGCAACATCATTTTACTAAATTAGTGTAGTAATTTCCCACAAGTGACCCTGTTGTCTGTAATTCACTGTTCTATTTAATGCAGTCAGTAAAAAATATAAAAGTAAACCGTACCTAGTAATACTTCAGTGCTTTGTTCCAGTCAGAATTGGATGCCAACTCTTTTGCTGGTATCACAGCTCTCCTTTTCCTTTCCTTTTCAGCATAACTCTGGATAACTCTTCCCTTTTATGACCCTTCTTCATAACAGACTCAGTTTCTGATGAAATTTCTATTAAACTTTGTCATATAAATCAATCCAAAACTGGAATCCTGAAATAAATAATTTTCATTTCCAATGTTATACTTTTGACAGGTAAGTTGCTTAAGACAAGCATCCATTATTCAAATGCTAATGCAAATTTATGTATATGCAACGGAATTGGAAAACAGTCACAAAGATACAAATCTGCTCAAAATCACATATTAGGGGCACAGTGGTATCTCAGTTGCTTATATCAAATGATTTTGAATTGAAAATGTGTTCAGATGCTTGATAGTTTATTTTAAAATGACTTGTGATGTACATTTCCAATATTAATCAGCTCATTACTTTTCCACTTTTGTTTTATTTTGATTGGATCATTTTCTATCCAAGGTCAGACATTATATTGATTTTGAACTTTCTCATGTAAGAAACAGATACTTCAATAAATTATCACTACCCATCTTTGGTTTAATGAGTATAAAGTTTTAAAAATGCTTTAAAGATCCAGAGGCTCATCTTCCTATTTCTTTTGCTGTTTTCATGTTCACTGTACACCTCTGGTTTGCTTTCTTAAAATATATTAGAGAAACACAACTTCTATTAAACAAGCATGAAAATTCCTACTGTGCATGTTGCCTCTATTTAGATATCTGAACAGCTAGGACAACAGAGAATTCAATCATCTGCACATTTTATTTATATCTAAAAATAATATCTTTATCGTAGATTAATTCTGTGGCTCTTTTTCCAACATTATGAAAACATTATAAAATGTGTAACATTATGAAATATTATGAGCAACATTATGAAAATTGTAGTTTCTCACTAGCACTTATCTAGTAGCACTTAGCTGAAAGATTGTGGCAAAAGGTAGCAACTATTTTCTCAGACTATATCCATACAAATTAGCTCCCACCTTAGCCAAGAAAGGGAGACTTTTTGATTAGCTCTTAGTTCCCTGCTTCGTATGGTTTCATAACACTTTGGTTTATGCTTCTAGTTGATTGGCTCATATAGAGATGAGGAAAGTAAAGCAGCTCATCTACAGGATGTAAAATACATTTTACCAAAGTGAAGTGATTACTCAGCATACCCTGATTTCTTCTTGGATCTTCAGTTCCCTTGCCCTGTACCAGCTCTGTTTCCAAATCACTAAACCTATTTCCCGAATTTTTTTCAGCAAAATGCTGGCTTATCACAGGAAAGTTTGGATCTGTATGAATCTTGTTCTGGATATATGTTTTCACTTCTCTTTATTTCTTTTTTTCTCACTCGGTAAATTTATAGTCTTTCCTGTACCTGGCTCCTTAGTTGCTGCTGTGCTATCACCTTGCCCCATTTAGAGAGGGGTGCATGTTCCAACGTCCATCAGGAACATTCTTTGGCCAGTAGTGTTTTTCCCAAATTATTGATAATTTCAGATCCATCTTCTATTTAGTCTGTTTCCCTTCAAATATTTAACTCCCAACATTTCTGCTTTTTCTGTTCCACTTGGTCAGTGTTATGGTCACAATGATTCTGTCTCGAACTCTGTGAGTTCTAACAAAGGAAACAATAGTCATAGAGTAACAATAGGAAGATGAGGAAGGAATTATCTTTTCTTAGATGAGTTCCAGTGTCTGCCAAAGTAGGGTGATATGTTGAATGAAAGGCACTTTTGCAATGGGCAAGAGTAGGTACTGACCAGGCCAGCCTAAAATTCTCTTCAGCTTGGCAAAATTTCTAAACAGATTCATTTCTGACTATAGGCTGTTTACTTTAGAAAATCGGGATTTTAACTTCTCTTTCTGCCCTTTGGAGATGTAAATCTGTCATTCTGTCAGTTTTGCAATCCCAGAATTGCCTTTCAAAGACCTGGGACACGCTTCTTTAAAATTAAAGTTTCAAGAAAAATAAAGCCCCTAGTTCCTAGTGTCTTTTTAGGAATAAGTAGAAGTCTAACTCTGAGAAGTTACAATGGGCAAGCACAGATGACGTCATCATGTTGACCAATGTCTCCCCATGTCCTGGCTGCTTTTCCATTTAGATCATTCCAGTGTCTAAAAGTTCTTGGACCTTTGTTTCACTGCAGTCAGATTCAGTCTCTCTCTCTCTCTCCATGCGATATTCTTGATTGTTGTTGCAAGAGCCTGCTGCAGTTTCTCTCAGAAGGAGCCAAAAATGAGTGGTAGGAAAAACAGATGAATTTATTAGTCCCTCTCTCCTGTCACAGTGGGAAAAGAGGGGAGTATATTCATACTTTGTGAAAACAGGAAGGAGTAGAATGATCTTTTCTGTTTTCCACTCCCAACAACACTGTTCACATTTTATTTCCCTCTAGCAGAAGACAGGCTACGTGTATAAAAGATATCATGGAGAGAAAATTAAAAACCATGACTCATGTAGGCTGTTTTATATTGTACTTGGCTTGGGAGGAGATGTAGCAAGGTGCATGCTTGCAATATCAAATGTTCAAAGGATTTAGAAAAGGAGCACTCATAAAGAAGTGGATTTGAGACCTGCTTCATCTGTTCTCAGAGAATATTAGCAAGACTGTCACACAATTTGAAATGGAAAATGTTGCAGTTCAATAGCAAAAGAACTTACCAAAACCCTGAAGTGTTCAAAGATAGGCTATGCTAGGAAGGTTTAGAAGGTAGCCAGTTCACTGTCAAGGGCTCTAAAAACAGTGACTTAGGAAGTCTGGATAGAATGTTGAAAAGAGAGTTGGAAAAAACACACTTAGATACACACTCCTTATAAGACACACACTTACACACACACACACACACACACACACACACCCTGTGTGTATGCAGTAATTTCCTTAACTGAATTTCTTTTCTGAAAATATTTATTAAGAAAATAATAAAATGCAAACATTGTATTAACAATATTAGAGAGACATGATTTTACACATTGAAACATCCTGTGTTAGCAACTTGCATGCCCTATAAAGATGTAGAAAGCATTTTTTCCCCTCTTACATCCATTATGATCATTAATAGTTCTCTGCACTGAAAGTGCTGCATGGCCAAATTCTTTTCTTCACTTTGCCTTCTTAACTATATCTTTCACCTCCAAGTTAGACGAGGCTACACATCACAGGAAACATAAAGTAGATCAATGACCTTAAGAAACTCAGAAATGGTGGGCTCTCTGATTTTCAGAACAGATTAAAAGTAGGATGACTTTAGATGGCCCTGTGGAATGACTCCTTTGGGAAGATCAGCCTGTGACTATTAGTGTGATTTGTCCACTGTGTAGAGCCATAAGAAAGTTGTCAATTGCCAACCAGAGTGTTCCTTACAAAGGACTTTTAGTATATATACAACTATATACAATTATGAAACTAAGAAAATGAAACATTTAAATCTGTAGTTAGTTTTTGATACCAACAAGATTTTACACTAAAATAATAGTGAATAATTTTAGAGTGATATGTACAAAAACTAAACCTTATTTTGATATAAATAGAATGATTTTTGTTTCCATAGCTTTTAACTGGTTTAATAAGAAATTTAATGTTTCCCCTCCCCCAAATTCATGAGTGAATTTGTATTATTTTTTCTTAGGGACCTTGTACTAGACTGCTTCCAATTTATAACTGTTATGGGCTCCATGTTGGGGGCCACCCAAAATTCATAAATAGGGACTTAATATTCAGTGTGATAGCATTAAGAGGTAGAGACCTTAAGTGATTAGCTCATCAGATCGCAGTTTGAATAAGCCTTATAAGTGAGGCTTAAAAGAGACTCATTTCCTCTTCTACCATGTTAGGTAACAATGAGGAGCAGCGTGTGGAAATGAACCTCACCAGAACTAGAATCTGCTGGTGACTTGATTTTAGATTTAGCAGACTTCAGATCTCTCAGCTATTAATGTAGAAGGTATTCAGACTAAACCATTTTGTTGTAGCAAACCCAACAGACCTTGACATCTCACCAAAATAGAATCTACTTTATAGTTCCTGGGATTATTAACATTGATCAAACTTAATATAGAAAGGAATTTTTAATGATAGACAATGTTCTTAAAATAAATAATGATACATAGTAATCACGTTTGAAGAGAAAGCTTACTAGATGCTATAAAATACCAAGGTATGATTCTTTTTATAATCTGCATAGTTAATTTTTGCTTAAGGTGACAACTGAGGTTATCCATTCCATCAGACTTCTGATTCTTACTCCCTACTCTGCTTTTTCCAAACATTGCCAGAGCTAGAACCTTTGCAGTCCAATGAAGGTAAAAATCCAATTTCACTTGAGGCTACAGACCTTGTCTTTTGTTTTGTTTTGTTTTAATCTAAAAAGAGTCTCCTCTTCACTTAGAATAATCTTGATCACTGTTTCTATTCAGAGGCAGAGACAAGGGGAAAATTACAATATACATGTAACAAATTTAAAAGTACCTCTTTCCTTAAAGTGTATACTTTTCCCATAGTTTGTAATAGGTCTTTGATGTCAAATATAGTTTTCATTGAATGCACTCTTAACATTAAATAACTGAGAGTAAATTTTAAAATTGTATTATTTTATAGATTTAAATTGGGAAAACATTATTAAATACAGTATATGGCATGAAAAAGAGTCTCAAAATATTATTAACAAGAAATTCACAAGGAATGATATTTTCCTTATCAGAATGATGTTGCCTTTGGTAAATTATATGGTATTAAATTCACAGAAATTTATTTTGCTGTTGTAAGGTTTATTTCATAGGCATATTTTTGAATATATCTCAAAAGAAGCCTCCCTTCTTCCTGACAAAATTCCCTTGAGTTAATTACATAGAATTCCAGAAGTTGAGCATCAAATATGTTGATTGCTGACAGATACGTAGTGAAAGTGAAATTTAATATTACTGATTAATAGAGAAAGTGATCAGGAAAAGTGACAGCAAGGAGAAAATTTTAAAAATTCTATTGATAATGAAAATAATGCCAAGCTTCAGCTTATTAGAGAAGAATGTTGCCTTTTACGCAGTTCTAAAGGTAAATAAACATTTACTGCAATTAAACTTTAATTTCCTGAATTTCACTAGCAACATAAGAGCTCAATAGCCTCATATGGGTAGGGATATTATTGTGAAGAATATTGACTTAGAGCATCTGTATTATCTCAAAAGATTTGCTGGAAGTGGTGATAAAGACATGTTAGAATATTCTCTAAGGTAGGAAATTCTTCCCTACCATACACTTGTGCACAGCACATGCATACAAACACACACATTTTGCATGTTTTCCTAATGTTCAAATATGAAGACTTTAGTTGCGTGCAAAACTTCTTTTCTGGGTGAAAAATCAGTTGTCTCTATTTCTCATTCTTTCTGATACAAATATATACATACACACATACCCACATACATGCATACATGCATACACACCAGGCTCACGTGGGTAATTCCTGAATTCCAAGCACTCTGGGAGCATGAGCCAGAAAGATCAAAAATTCAAGCAGCCCAGGGAAATTAGTAACTTGGTAAAAGACCCTGTCTCTAAGTAAAAAGAGAAAAAATGTTAGAGACGTAGCTCAGTGAGAAGGTCCTAAATTCAATCCCCAGAACTGCAAAATAAACAAATAAATAAATGAATAAATAAACACTTCCCTCCTTCACATACACTGATGCTTCTTTCCACCACATTTTCAAAACGCAATGTTAAGAGCATCTGTTTTCAGTTTCCTTATAACCTGGCAATCTTTTCCCTTTTTTGTTGGAATGAAACCTTCCTTACTGTATCTTTCATAAAATGTTTTCATCGTGTTCTGTTAGAAGGTCATGTTATTCGAAAAATAAATTATTTCTACCACTTCTAATTAAGCAGATATATGCCTATTTACAGGATGACACTTTGGACAAGGGTTAGTGCCTTGGCTTCCACAGACTAATGGAAATCCATCGGCCCAATTAGTTCTGCTCTGCACATTGACTTCACACACAGTACACAGGATCAACAGCATAAATGAACTCTAGTTGTTCATACTATTTATTTATTCACTAAGTGGGGAATATTTATTTATTCTGTGACATGCATTTTATTACTTTGGGAGTGCAAAGAAGCTTAAATAATTGTTCCTGCACTTCAGAATCTTATAATTGAGAAGACATTACCGTAAACATAGTGAAACGATAGTAGTGCATTATTTTCTCTTTGGTTACATGTGGTAAAAGCATACATTTCCATAAAGAATTATATATCACTGACAGAAAGCTTACTATATTCTAGCTACTGTGGGGAATATTTCACATGCTTAAATGGACTCAAACTATACAGTATGTCTATGAATTTTGTAATACTTGCAACCTAATTTTACAAATAAATAGAAACACTGTATGTTATGGATTAAAAACTGGTGGTCAACTTAAAGCCAGCAGAATTGAATTACCATGCTGCTGAGCATAGATATTTCACCACAGGCAAGTTGCCAGCATAAATGGAGACATGTTGAAGGAGAACCTATTGCATTAACGCATTGAGGCGTTGTGGGTTCTCCTACCTGTTGCTGTTTGAGCTGTTGGTTCTCCTGGATCAGCTCTGGTCCTCACATCGAGCATTGCTTCCTGGCTCCAGAGAGGAAGATGTGAGCCTCTTGGTCTCCAGGATGAACTCGTCACACTGGTTTCCTGGCATGTACTCGATTGTGCTTGTCGTCGGAGGAGCTCGGGGCCTCCATGTTGCTGAGGATGGCTATCGTGCTTTTCTGGACAGCCCTGGTGTTTGTTGTGTGACTTCTCAGCTCCAGCATAGAACCTTCAACGTATTATCACAGCTCCTCATCCTGCTGGCATAGACTTCCTAGTTTCCACCGCTGACCTTTGGGCCTTCCCAGCATGGATCCATAAAAGAGACTGGTGTGAGTCTTTCTTGTGGGCTCTAGACCTCTAGTTGGACTCGTGGGAGGCATTGTCATGAGCTCTGGGTCTTCATCTGGACTCATGTGGAACATTGCTGTGGGATTCAGGCCCTTGGCTAAATACTCTATGTCTTTAGTGTTGTGGATAGATTTCCTGCATTTTCTTGTGTTAACTCTAGGTGACCATCATAAAAATAATATACAAACTCCATGACCTGATTCTCATTGTTCTGTGTACAACCCCTGACTACAACACTGTATTTAAGTTACTGCTTCAAAATTACATATCGAGTATAAGGAGGATTTTGCTGAAAACCTAATTGCGTCTAGTTACATCGCGCTATAGCATATTTATATTCATGTAACAGAGTGCAATAAGTGAAACGTAGAAGAGGTTGTCAATGTCTCAGCATTACTAGCATAATATTGAAAATAGGTGGTATATATAGGAAACCTTGATGATAGACAAGTAATATGTTAAGAGTAAGGAATGAGTAACGATACCAGTCAGAGTGAAATGTGCTCCGGATATGAAGAGAAGAAAAAAATGTCAATATTTATAGGTACTCTGGATTAGAGAATATGGGAAAGTCTGAGGGAAATAAGACATTGAAAAGATTCCTCAGGGTAAGTTAATACATGATCCTGTAAAGCTAAATAGATAGGAACTGATTATTTAATTAATAGTAAAATCATCAATTATGATTTTGGTAAATCTAAAAATTATAGTTTATTTTCATTTCTTCTGATGATTTTCTTTGAGGAAGAACTACAAACCAGTCCATGAATGTCACTTCTCATAGGACAAAAACAATGTCACCAATGACACACAACAATATGAATGCAACAACTTAGATAGGATAGCACTTACCATTTTTATCACTTTCCACATCTTAATATTTAGAAATTATACAATATTCAATCCAAAAGTGAGACAATTGAATTACCATAATAGCAGCATATAATTTTCACAGTTTATTAAAGTAAAATGAGGGAGAATAAGAGAGGAATAAAGATCAAGAAAGCAAGAAAGCAAGAAAGCAAGAAAGAAAAAGAAAGAAAGAAAGAAAGAAAGAAAAAAAGAAAGAAAGAAAAAGAAAGAAAATAAAAGAAAGAAGAGATGGAAGGAAAGAAGGAAGCAAGGAAGAAAAGAAAGAAAATAAGAGACTAGTATTGAATAGTATGAAGGAGACAGGTAACTTCTTACATTACTGGTGGAAATTGAATCATTGAACTAGTTATTTACGGTAATCAACTTTATATACATATATGATGCATAATTAAGAACCTAAAGAAATATACATTTGTAACCTTAGAGGGTAGTTTATCATAGAAATATTTTCATAAATTTGATGAGAATTACTAAAATATGTATTTAACATATAGTTCTTTAAAACTCAACAGTGAAAACAAATTAAATTTATATCAATATGGGATATTTGACTCATAATGAAAAATAACTTTATCAATATCTGACATGATATGAAAACATACTATATTTCAAGGAAAAGAGTATCATGAAAAGTACAAAGACAAATAATAAAAATATCTTGCTAAGCTCACAGCATTATTGCTAAGTCAAAATAAGACAATACATTGATATAGGGGAATGAAACTCTTGATCTACTATGTCCAGTACAAGCTCGTGTTCTCTAAAATTGAAGAATGAATTTTAGGAACAACAGAGGTGAAGAGTAGAATATATTTATTGAGAGGAAAAAAAGCTTCTGTCTGGAGAGAAACAAAAGGGGACCTGAACAGGTTGCCCAGAACTCTGTCTTTTCCAGGGACTTTTATAGAGTAAAACCATAGGTTTAAGATGGGGGAAGAGTGGGAGCTCACAAGGCAGATGGGCATAAGGTGGGACATAACTATAGTTAGCCAATAAGATCAACAGTTCAGGTAAAGTTGATTACATTAGGGACAAATGGGAAAGCAAGTCACATAGAAAGCGGCATTCTTACAGAGCAGTGACTCTTTCCTAGGGGGATGCAAACTATTTAGGGTATCAGTCCTCAGGATATGGGTGCATTTGTTTGGCCTTTTGTCCTGAGGCCTGGGCAACAGCAGGAGATGTCTGTCTCCCCTGCAACTGCTAGGCATTGCACTGGCTCCATTGAGGACCTAGCCCCATCACTTAATATTTTTAACTAACTCAGCTGCCTGCAACAATATGAAAACTCACCTACAAATCTAAAGGGCTGTGCAAATACTACCAGGGAGGTTCTTGCTGGGAGTCCACAGAACTTTTATTCTTAGGAATGATGATCAACACCATGTGTTGATCTATCTTTTTCATATACTTTCAACTTTATTCTTGAGTTAATTTAACTTACATAAAAGTTTGTTCTGAATGATTATAACGTTTTGAAGAATAACTAAAATAAAATAAATTCCTACATTAAATTTCATTTTGGCTTATGAACTATAATGACATTTCCCAGATAGAACATCTTAAAATAAACCTTCTTATTTGATTAAACTTTGACTATGTTATTATTGTTTAAAGAACAAGACAATTCTCATACAATGCTACTATTCCTTTGAAAAATTGTCTTGTACATTTTTTCTGTTATCTGATTTATGCCAATAATCTTTAATGTATGTCAGTCAGAAGGATTATATAAAGACTACATGAAGAATATGTTTATTATTGAGTTCCAGCCAGATTCCACTCATTCATCCCAGGGATATAATGTCTATGTTAATCAACAGGAAACTTTTTTAAAAACTGAGAAACATGTCAATCATCCAAATCATCCGTTGGGTGGCATCTTAACAGCCAGTGGTAACAGAGAAATCAGAGTGGAAGACAGAACACCTATTTCCTCTCCTTCTGAAACAAGATGCAGTGGTTCACTTGGGAATATTTTATTTTAATGCCAATTAATTGATGATGGACATTAAATTTTCCTTTTTGTTGTTTTTATTGTTTTCTCTTTGCCAAGTTTCCCCTCATACATTAGCACAATATCAACAAATTCAATAGCAATGATTATATATGTCTACATAATACATACAGACCCTGCCCTCAAGACTTATCAGGCTTTCTGTTTACTGCACATGCTGAGACACTATTGCATTTTCGGGGGTACACGTTTTGGGAAGAATAGGGATCAATGGAATCAAAACTGAAAAGAAATAAACTTAAGGAGAAATTTTCCAACAATAATGTCATATGATGAAAACATTTGGAAGTAAATTGGAGTTTTCAACAAGGAACTGACTCATGAGGTCTAGAAATGGTGAAAAGCATTAAGAATGGTTAAGAAGGGAATTTACACCATGAGAAAGGTGCTGTTGAGTTGTGAGAGGCAACTCACAGTGGGAAGATTGGAAAGAGTCCAAATTCAGCAAAACTAAGAGATCACTGTGACAGGACACAGCATTTACTCTGGGGAAAACTGTGAATTGTAAGCATAACTTTAATATTCTGTGTCCTCTGAAAATGAGAAAATTCAAATACAGAGATCTTTTTTAAACCTTATGTATACTTATGTGAGTCCCTATATTAACTATGCATTAATAATTAGTATGCATATGTCTACATGATCAGTGCATTCATATCCCAGAATTTTGCCCTTCATACATGTGGGCAAAACTGCTGCAGCAAATCTTCTCTATTATATTCCAAATAATTTCAAATATTCTTGTTTTCTACTTCATTCTATACACCTACATCTTTAAACATATGGTTATCAAGCCTCTTCTATACCATATAAAGCTTGTAATTTTAGGCTAGAAACTAGAATTCTGGGAAAGTAACACAAAGTGAGAACTGTGCTTGTAGATTATTAAGTTCAGACTGTGATCTTCAATACGTATCCATTAAGTCCTTTCAACTTCAGTGCCTAATATGGAAATAATAGGGCTCTAACGCAGGAGCACTCAGTAAACAATCTCCACAGTTCTGAGTTTTTAATAATTGTCTGCTCTTCTCAAATTATCATATTCAAAACAGCAAAGTTTCATTCTCATTTTTTGTACTTCAATGTGTTCTGAACATTATCTGAGTGTATTTGTGAAACAAATGCTTTTTAATCTTGCTCTTGATTAAAAATGACAGGCTTTTTGCCTCTTCCTGTTTTTCTCCAGGCCCCGTAACAAAATGTTAAGAACCCGTTTGAGCTATTTTATCAAATTTAGAAATGGAGAGATAGCATTTGAAAAACAGGAGGGGTGGAAGGATGGAAGAGAAGGGAGAGATGGAGGGAAAGATGAAAAAAGAGAAAGAGAAAGAACAAAGTGGAAACAAGGGAAAGAAACAAAGAATGAGAAAGGGGGGGTGGGCTACAGCCATATTTTTGACTCTCAGAAAATGTAGTAGGTAACACTCACTGTATTCTGAGTTACTTATTTAGCTAATCATGTCTTTTGACCTATATTATTTAACTTCAACAAAAACCTTGTATTATTTGACAGATGAAAATTATAGAACTTTATCATCATGTTGAAAAAATTTGCTAAATGAGTAAGCCAGGGCCAGGGACTTAGCTCAGTGGCACAAGTGTCTGCCTGGCAAGTGTGAGGTCATGAATTTGATCCCCAGTACCCCCTCCCCAAAAAGAGTAGGCCAAAATTCAAGTATTTCAATTTCTCTTTTAACCCCAAAGTCTGTGCACTAACAATAATTTGCTTTATGCAATGTATTTTTTGAGGTAGTCATACTGAAAAGGCTTCTATGTTGTGACACATTATATAAATTTATGTATCATTGGGAACATGAAGTTATTCATATTTATCAAAACATAAGCGCCAAGATGAATATTTGCATTCTATATGTACACATAAAAGTGAGAAATCAACATGTGTTAGAGATACTGGGGAAATTCTGCTTGATACTCAACTTTGAGCTAAATCTTGGCAGATGGTATAATCTTAGTGAATAATAGACAATCTAGAAATGCGTTCTACGAAGTAACAGAAATGACAATTACCTGCATGAAAGAATTTCTATGTACGTTATGTTCAAAAGTGATGGACATAGAAAATGCAGTTTAAAATAAGAACATGGCAAGAAGTAAATAACTTTTCAAAATTTAATCCTGTACTCTATTGGTCAACATTTCTGATGAAAAGGTATTTTATATAAGTATATTTTAAAGAGATCAGTAGAAATATACAAAGTGACTATTCAGAAATAACTAAATTAGATAATTCAATCATAAATGCACATACAAAGTGCAGCTTTCTCAGTTTGTATAAAGAAATCATGCAAAAATTAAGAAAGATTTTTTTGTGTGTTTGTGTTTTGAATGTGTGTTTGTACACGTTGTGTCTGAGTTGATGGTAATACGGAATAGCTGAATGAAAATACACAAGAAGTTACAAAATGCAGAGACATATTGCTTTTACATCTAACAAACATATCCATTAATTCAGAACATAAAGTAAAAAACATGCAAAGATATCACTTAACAGCACATTGTTAATATATCTCTATTCTTAGATGATGTTTTGATTAAAAACCAATCATATAAATAAAATTATAATAAAGCAAATTCTTAGCCAATAGCATATTTGAATTTTATAACTAAAATTGGTGGCAGGCAAATTTGACTATGTAGGCAATTAAAGTATAATTTTAAATCATCAAATACTTGTCAAAGAACAAAAAAATACTAAGCATACATGGTAAATCTAAACATGCAGAACACAGCATACAATTTATTTAAAGAGGAAACTATAAGCCACTTTTGAAACATCAGAGATTATCGACCAGGGCAAGTGATGTGAGTAAAGCGAAGATGCCTGGAGTTGGTAAGTCTAAGAAGTAAGTGAGATAATCAATAAAGAATCAAGTGAGGTGGCGGCCAGGTTGAAGAGCTACTTTGGTTCAGTCAGGTGCAACTGGAATCCATCAAAAATTAATCTAATGAAACTAGCTGAAAGCACTACAAACACTAAGAGAGCCTTTGGAAGTGAGGACAGAATTTTATAGCCAAATCTGTCATTTTAATCTGTCTAGTTTTAAAGGAGCACCACCCCCATCAAATAGATAAAGATCACTAAAGTGACTGGCAAGTGACGAATGCACATTTTAACAAAACAGCCATAATCCAGTAGATCTTAGACTAAAATATGAGGAAACCTAGTAGAAAGCATGTATATGCTTTGGTTAAGCAATTTCTCATTAATTTTTTTAAAAATAGGGATTAATATTTTAATTATAACTTGAGCATATTATAAATCATGTATAGTACAATTTTATAATATTAACTTATTATAATATTAGTATTATATTAGTAAATTGTAATATAACTATATTATTGTGTGCTATAAAATAGTATTTGTTTATATTTATTTATATTATTTATAACATGTATATAACGTATATAACCATCTCCATGAACTTTGTTCAGTGATTCTTTCCATTTTATCTGAACAGTGTAAGATTGCAAATACAGTGTAAAGGTGAAATAAAATAGCCCTTTTCACTATTTCAATATTATAAGAAATTATGTTTAGATGCTATGTTGAAGAAATTGAATAATGAATAAATATGCATGTTAAAGTACACCTGTTGTTTATTAAGTGTATTGTAAAGACATTGCCAAAACTATTCCTAAGGTATATAAATACTGCCACATATATTACTTACAGATGAAATTGTTTAATATATTGTTTTACATTTTATTAATTTTACTAAAAAGTGGGCCTCATTATTTACTAACTTCAACTTATATAGGTTTTCATTTTCCATAAAGAAAACTGAATTATTTGCATGCCTGTGTGGTGTGAAATCTTTTAATTTTTACAAGTTACAGTACCAATTTTCATATATGCGAAATGAATGGTTTGAAAGTGCTGATGCTAGGCTCTAATACACCAAAATGTCCTTCAATTTGTGACACGTGCAGGTCCATTTTGAGTCTTTTTAGTATCTGTTTTCTCTTCATGTCTTATTGGTTCCTTTAAGTTGCCTTTAACCTTCACTTTAGCTTTTGTAATTGTTTTAAAGTAATGCTAATTTACTGCTCATCAGAGAAATAGGAATCAGTCTAATAATGAGATATACCACGGCCCAGTTAGAATGGCTATTCACAGAATGACCAAAAATTACAAAGGTCAGACAGAATGTGAAGGAAGGAAAACTTGTGTACACTCTTAACGCAAATGCAAATTCATACATGTACTATGGAAAGTAATATAGCGATCTCTTAGAAAAGACTAAAGAGAGATCTCTTGTATGAGCCAGCAACCTCACTACAGGTTTTACATCCAGAGAAAAGAAAATTATTATGTCAAGAATATACCCACATGCCTGTGCATTTTGCAATAATATTCACAGTGCCTAAATTATGCCAGCACCCAAGGTGTTGCCATTGATGGTCAAATGGACAAAAGAGGAGATACATATGCATAATGAAGTATTACTTACCTATAAAAAATAATGAAATCCTGACATTTAAAGTAGCGCTTATGGAACTGGTGGCCATTATGTTAGTAAGCCACACACAGAGAGATAAATATTTCTTGTTCTCATTCATTTGTGGAAATTAAATAGTCTTACAGGAGTAAGAGTGGAATAGTGGTCAGTAGGCCCTCGGATGTGTAGAGAAGTGGGGCACCGCATTAAGGTTAAATAAAGGACACTGAGATGATTAGAAGGGAGGCACTACTTCTAATTTTCTATAGCACACAAGGATAGCCATTTACAACAATTTCTATGAAAGTTTCTGATATGTAGAAAAGACTAATATTCAAGGATATGGAAGTGCTTATTCTCAATTGGATGATTATGCAATATATATATATATATATATATATATATAGCAAATTATCATATTGCGCTCCATAATTACTAAAGGTATCATGGATCAGTTAAAATAAAAAAAAACATTGGTGTGGGAAGTTGTATAATGATTACAATGTTGAACTGAGAAATGTGTATTTTTTAGTATTTTGATACTCATGGTGGACAACAGTCTCAGAATTATTTTGATTACAGCATTGAGTATTTCAGTTGAAGAGAACAAAAAGATTGGCATATATAACACCTTTTCCTTTGTCTTAATAAATTTTTCCTTACATCTAGGAGAGTTCTCTACTCAAACTCTATCCATTATTTTGTGATTTAACACCATGGGTTTTCTTTATCTCAGTGTTGGCAAATGGCATTTGAGAAATTTTTCTCATTTCTCTCTAGGTAACAGGAGTAGTAGGCATGAAGCTTCTTTTCAAAACACATGGTTTTAGGAGATGAACACAACTTTTATATTCAAGGGCTTTCCTAAATAATTTTATAAGAAAATGATGCCTTATTTCAACTTGTTTTTATTGAAAGATATACCTATTATTATCTTCTCATTGATTTCAAATTTAGCAGCATACACGTTTCATGTAACTCATATTACATTTAGATCTAGAAGATAATACTCTTTCGATGGACATAATGATATTTGCTCATATAGTTCAGTGGGAAATATTGTGGATTTTTGGACAATGAGGTCAAGGCAACATTCTTGTCTATTAGAGTTACATTATATCTGTCTTATGATGGGACGTGTTTCTCACCAGGTATCATTAAATAAAATATTAGACATCTAAGTGTATATACTTGAATACAAAATGTCTGAAGTACAAGAATATAATGCTCATTAAAAACATTTGATTGCAAAAATATATTTTTCAATTTTATGAGGGTTTATACATAGTTAGGGTGAAATACATGAAATACATGCAGTTACCTTATCTGCCCGGTGAACAATATCAGCCCTGTACAGAGAGGTGAAAACAAAGGCATATCTGTGCACAACCCCCATGGTGACAGAAGTACCTATGCCATAGAAATTTAACTATTTCGTGACTGATGAGGTCTGTTACAGCCCTGAATGTTTTTTAAAAAATGACTATTAAGAAGAAAGTATTTTAGGTGGCAAATTCCTTGATTTCTTCTCTGAATTTTTTTTTTCTTTAAAACATCAGTTTACTATCTAGCTAAGCATAGTAACCAGAAAGATCAGTCTAAAATCTGTAAGATAATAGTAATGATTCAAACCCCAGAACACACAACTGAGAATCTTTTCACTTGTCCAAATCACTTTTTCCAAGCAATAATAGAAATAGTATTGTCTTTCATGGTACTTACATAGTTGATGTAAATTTTAGCTTTACTTTTGAAAATTGATTCAAAGGCATGCAAAAAACTCTATGTAGAAGGTGGGGACATGATAGCAACATTTCTGTAGCACTGGTATCCTGTAAGTAGTATTATAGCACCTGAGTAATGCCCAGGAAATAATAGTCATAAAGTTTGCAATATTTGGGACTAAAATCTGACTTTGAATAGCTGACCCAGAGAAATGGCAGAAAAGTAATGCTCAGAGCTTGCTCTCTCCAGAAACATGGATTTAATAATATTATGTGGACCATCATAGCTTTATAGTTAAGCAATTGCAGCACCTCCAAAACTGTAGAACTAAGAATGGCAACACTGAAATGCATAGTGAGCATTTTGCTGCCGTCACATTGGCCCCTTCCCTGGAACCAGTCTCCTTGGGGGAGATTTTCAGGGCCCTGACTTGTCCTCAGAGATGGAGTGGGATCCCAAAGGGCCTGTTTTTGCCTTGTCTCACACAGAAGTAAAGAAACAACCCACACAGTGAAGGAATCGTAGTAGCTGCATTCACGTGACATCTTGGAAGAAAGCAAAAGAAGTGGGCAATTCCCTGGAGCTGGTACAGTGCCAAGGATGTCGAGATGGTATAAAATTGAGGGTGCCCTCCCAGAAGGGTTGGAGCTGAGCTGAGTAATCCTCCAACATTCCCATGCTTTCTGTGCATTCATCAAATGGCTGGTTTTTTTTCTCACATAACAGGGTTGAAAGGTGCAACATAAAGATGAACGCAAGAGACCCTGGGAAGAAAAGGAGAGGCCAGAGTTCCCTGTAGCTGGTATTGTTCCTTGAGGTTAAGAACAAAAGCATAACTGAGCCACTTCTCCAAAAGGCTACGGGAAGTTTATAATCCATGTCAGTAAGTGGATATCCTGATTCAAAATTTACACCATTCTTCAAACGCTGTAAGTCAGGGGAAATCTACAGTGGGGCACCTTGTAATCAACTGAAAAAGAATTCTGAATGTAGCAAGAGAAAAACAATTTGGCACAGAATATATGTCTGCTGTAAGACTTTGTCTGGATTTCTCTGTAAAAACCTTGCAGAATCGAACTTAGGAAGATAATACTGAAGTCCAGAAAGCAAACAAATCCAAAATGATAACTAAGAATGCCACTCTCAACTAAACTGTCCTTCAGAAATGAACAGATAAAAGACTTTTCGGGTAAATAAATGTTGAAGAAATTCATAACCTAAATGAGCCTTACTAGAAATGCTACAGCGTGTGCTACAAGCTGAACTATAAGGGAGCCATGTAGCAATACAAAGGCATAGAAAACCAAAATGCCTGGTAAAGGCAAGTGTATGAAAAAAAATCATAAAACTTAAATACTGTATTCTTGGTGTGCCAATTATTTTGATTCTAGCATAAAACTTAGAGGAAAAAATAACTAGTAACTACTACAAGTATACAAAATTATCAAAAGATATACAATATAAAAAATGTAAAGTATGTCATCAATAACATAAAACGGATAAAAGGTGAAGAGGTTTTGTATTTGATGGAAGTTATCACCAACAAAAATACACTGAAATAAAAACAAAACCATTTTGTAAGCTTCATGAGAACCACAGAGTAAATATTTATAAATATCCATAATGATACATAGTAGAGAAAAATAAAGAAAAGTTTATTATCATAAAAAGACTCACCAGTGCCGGGGGTTTAGCTCAGTAGTGTAAGTGCCTGCTTGGCAAATGCAAGGTCATGAGTTCCATCCCCGGTACAACAAAGGCTCACTAAAGAACAGCAAGAAATGAAAGAAAAATTATAAAAGACATACAAAATAATTAAAATGCCCACTGTATATCTAAACCTATTAATACTTATTTTAAATATAAATGGATTAAACTTTTGAGCAGTATCCATGCAAAACTTATAGATTAGTTGAGTGAATATAAACAACAAAACAGAAGTAAGCTCTAGCTATAGATTTTGTTTGAGACTTAATATTAAATTTTCAGGGTATCCATAGCCTGAAAGTAATGGGAGAGTGAAAGAAATTCTATGCAAAGAGTAGTAAACAAGAGATGGAATAGTTTTCTACAGATTAGACAATTGAAAAACTATTACAAGAGACAAATTCTTGTCAAGTTACAAAGAGGCCAATTCAAGAGAACAGTATAATTATAAACATATATGTACCCAACCTCAGTAATACATAAGACTCATTATATTAAGCAAACATTGAGTGATGTGAGGGAAAGTTTACAGAAATCTAAGACTTCACATACAAAATAAAAGCAAAAGTCTAAATAATGTAACTTCATAGTTTAAGGAGTAAGAAAAGGACCAATGAAACTAGAGAGATTAAGGAGGAAACATTGAAGATTAATTAAAAAAGCTAAACAGAACAAAAGCAGAAACAACTATAAAATGGAAAAGTAACACCAAGAAAAAGGTACAAACCTGAGACTTACATTTCTTGAAAAGATAAAACTGACAAATGCTTGGCTAGCATAGGAATAAAAGAGGAATGCCTCAAAATCATTAATGAAAAAGGAAATACTGCAATAAGGACAAAAATGTTAAAAATGAAATGTGACTATTAGAAAAATTACAAAATAAAAATTACCTATGATAACCTAGAAGAAATAGATAAACTCTTGTCACCATTCAACTCACAAAGACTGAATACTAAAGGAAGAAAAAGCCTGAATATGCACATTTTAAGGAACATGAGAACATAATAATACTTCAAGAAAGAATCACCCACTACTTCATGGTTTCACAAGCAAATTATATCAAATATCACAAGGCAAGTAATACCAGTTCTTCATGGATGATTTTCAAAAACTGAAGAAATGGGAAAACTTCTAGGCCTCTCTTGTGATGTCATAATTACCCTAATACCACAGCTAAGACAAGACACTTCAAGAAAACAACAGATTTGTATTTCTAATAAACATCTATGCAATAACGATTAGTAAAATAAAACAAAATAAAATTCTAAATCATAAATAAAAGTGTCACAAAGCAGCAACCAGTTGGGATTGATTCTTGGTATGTAAGAATGATTAACCATAGGCAAGACAATTGATCTATCACACTGGCAGAATGAAGGACATATTTTGTATCATCTTGTTAGACACAGAAAATACATCTGGCAAAATACAAAATCTTCTCTTTTTAAAAAACACAACCAAATTAAAAAGAAAAAAATATACTTCTGCATAATAAAGACCCCATAGAACAAGTGTACATCTGACATCCCATACTAGTCCCTGTTTCCTTTTCCTGGTCTCAATTGCCCTCTGTTACCACAAACCCAAAGATATTAAATGAAAAATCCCAGAAATAAAGAGTTAAGTTTTGAATTGTGTGCCTTTGTGAGCAGCACAGTGAAATCTTGCAGCCTGCTGCAACATCTAGTCTGGGCTGTAAATCACTATAAATCTTCCCTTTGTTCAGTGAATTCACGCTGCCGGTCACCCACTCTTTGTTATGTCACTTTCATCTCAGTTTTCAGATTGACTGTCACATTATCATGGTGCTTGTGTCCAAGTAATTCTTAATTTACTTAATTAAGTTTATTGGTACAATTTAGATGTACATAACGACCACACTCATCATAAGGAATTTGTACCTCTGCATGATGTAGCTTGATGCCTCCTTTCCTTCCCATTCCCCTCCCTTCCTTTCGACCCTTCTGCTCCTCATTATTCACAAAAGCTTCATTTCCATTTTATCCTTCTTTTTTCATCTTTGCTCTTCCTTCCCCTTCTTTTCCCCTTCCCCTTTCCTAATTCCTTTTTTCTTTTAAACAATTTCTTCCTATTTCATAATATCTATTTTACATTTTGGTTCTTATTTACACATTCAATTTCTCACACAAGAGAGATAATGTGATATTTACATATGTGTGTCTCATTTATTTCATTTATGATTATAATCTCAACATTCATTCCTTTAGCTCTGTCTCAAGTCTGTTCTTATTTAGGTATGAGAAGTACTTCATTGTATTAAACAAAACCACATGAACTTTATCCATTCAGTGATTGGTGAGCATTTGGGTTGTTTCCAAGATTTAGCTCTTACAAATCAGACTGCTACAAACATGGGTGTTCATATATTGTTGTGGTATGGTGCTTTTAATTCTTTTGGGAAGATACCAAGTAGGGGAATAGCTGGGAATTTTCTATCCTTAAAATTGTGAAAAGGAAAGAGGAAATGAATACTAGTTCTAGTTTTAAACCTCAAGAAGCAAACTTATGGCATAGTGTGTGACAAGTGCTAAGATAAGATAAATGTATTAAAGTGCAGAGTTCAATGCTATCTTTTGCTTTAGGCATCTGCCATCAACTGTGTAACACATCTTTGATGAACAAGGAAGCACTGATGTACTCAGCGCAAGATACTGAAAGGTATTCCTGGATAATCAGAAACAAGGCAGGGATGCCCAGTCTGAGATTTTTCTTTAAAACAGTACTACAACTCTTAGTTTGGGCAGTTAGGAAAGAAAAAAAGAATAAAGACACAAAACCCATAATTAAAAAGTAAATGTGTCTGTTTGCACAGACTCATTGAGATTACATTGTCTTTGATATGGGTATGTATGTCTAGTTATTCCAACCAAATATTTTTAGAAGTAACTTTGCAGGATAAAAATGGAGGCTAAAAATAAAACCATTACTAAACTTTCTGACAAGTAACTTAAAAAATAATGCCATTGGTAATAGCATCAGAAAGTATAAAATACTTAAGAATAAACCTAATTAAGGTGGTAAAATACTTGCACATTAAAAACTATAAAACATGGGTGAAAGAAATTAAAGACAGGTGAAAGATGGCATGTGTTCCTTTATTTAAATACTTAATGATGTTAAAAGGTTCAAAATACCAAAATTATTTTCCTATTCATGATGATTAAATACTATGATGATTAAATACTATGATGATTAAAATCTCAATTTATTTTTTATAGAACTGAGAAAAATTCATATGGAAAAAAGCAGAATAGACATAAGATTTTTGAGAATGAGGGACAAAGCCAGAGATATCACTCATTCTGACTTCTGAAAGCGCTGCAAAATCACAATGATTAAAATTTATAAGGACAGATGTATACTAATGGAATAGAATAGAGAGCAAATAATAAATCCACATGCATACATATAGCCAATAGTTGTTCAAAGAGAACACACAGTAAGTTTTGTTGGCATATGCAGCAGAAGAAATTGGGGCTCTAGTTTCAAAATATGTGAAAAATCTATTTAACATAAAGAAATACAGTGTTAGACCTCAGAATGCAAAACTACTAAAAGAAAGCCCAGCGGGCAATTTTCTTATCATTCTTTATTGTAACAATTTCATAGATATGACATTAAAAATACACACCAAAAGCAAAATTAGAAAATGTTTACTACATCAAAGTAAAGCTTGTGCACACCAAAGGAAACAACACAAAGGAAAAATAACCTACAGAATGGGACAAAATATTTGCAAGTCATACAACTGACAATTAATATGCAAAACATAGGAGGAAACTCACAAAACTAATAACAAAAATCCTGGAAAAATACTTTAAAAATGGACAAAGAAATAGAATACTTTTCCGAAAGTGTAATAATATCCAATTGATATATAAAATGATGTTCAATATCACTAATCTTGGGAGCAATACCAATCAAAACCACAATGCAATATTATCTTAAGAGCTGTTAGCCTAGCCTTTAGAACCAGAAATATTACTGAGGATTTGGAAAGATTGGAATTATGTATGCCATTGACAAGAATGGAAATTTCTGTGGTTACTGTTGAAAACAGTGTGGCAGTTCCTCAAAAGACAAAAAAAAAAAAAAATTCTAACAACTGAATGATCATTACTTTTCCCATTTGTACAAAACAGTAAAAATCAGGATATTGAAGAAATGTTTACATTCTCATGTTCATGTACCACTGCAGCACTTTAAAAGTAATATCTAAGGCACATAAAAAATGTAAATGCTACTGGTAAATGGAAAATGTATATGTGTACATGTCTATATGATTCAGACTCAGATTCTGAAACAGATCAGATTGGAATATTACTCAGATTCCTTCATAGAAGCCAACAAGGTTAAAAGTGGCGAACAAAATTCTTAATTTACAGAAAGAAAAATACTGTATGATCCTACTTACAAGTAGTGCTGAAATGCTTCAAAATTTCAGAGAGTAGAATGATGCTTATAATGGTTTGGGGAATTTTAATGGGATTAATTTTCAATAGATATAATGTTTTAGTTATAAGATGAATAAGTTGTAGAAATCAGCTGCACAATATTGCATCCATATTTAATAACATTGTGCTATGCCCTTAAAAGGGATGGGTATCAAGTTAAATGTCCCCACCATAATAAATTTAAGAGTAAAAGTCAAATATGAACTGACTCCATAACTTCTCCTGTTGCCTCTGTAAAATAGTAATACTAGTATCTGCTTATAGACCTTTGGCAGTGATAAAGTCTGCAACAATGCTATTTACTTTCTGGTTTTTTTTTCTAAGTTGACCTACAAGGTAATTAGAGATAATGTCCCAGCTTTCCCTTTAACATCAGCTGAGCAGAAGAATTTTAAAGCCTTTATTCCGATAAGCATTTCAAGAATGTTGTGTAGTAGTGATATTGGTAATTGTTTCCCCCTCTATAAGGAAGATTAATTTATGTGAAATATTATAAAATTTTAAAACTCCCTTCAGAAAAAAGATTGAGAAGGTTTGCTAAGAGTCCATTTCCCTCTATACAAAACAAGTATTTTGTGAATATTGAGTCCTCAAAAGTAAGCCAAACTCACTATGAGCTCAGCGTTCAGCTGGGTCTCTCTGTGTCATTCTGCAGACCATGGAGGGAAAGGAACATAAACAACTATGAAGAGTATACATCATGCCTTCCTGAGAGCAATAGTTATTTTTCTTTGGCCAAAGGAGTCTTGGGAATTCTGTCAGTATTCAGAAACTGGAGTCTTACTTGCTAGCATGTAAACAAGGAGAAATTGCTCCACAGGCCTGAACTAGACCCCACACAGCCCTTGATAGGAAAGACAAACTTGAAGATTGAGTGATGAATTAGGTAGAATCCGAGAGGTTGAACCTATAGTCATGAACTTGGAGATCTGGAAAGCAGATAGACAGGAAAGCAGCTATGGAAGCTGTTTCACGATGATGCCAGTGAATAGCTAAAAGAAGATATCACTGGATTATTATAAATTAATACTGCATCAGATAGTTGGACTTTAAGTCTGTCCATAAACTGGAATGTAGACTTAAACAAATAAGCAACAATAATCATTGGTTCTAGAAAGCTGGTGTGTCTTGAGACCTGCAATAGAATGAAGCACTATTGGCACCATGGGCCTGTGCTGAGAGGCATGGAAATAAGTGAAAGGCGATGATAATAAAGGAGAAGTCATTGGCAGGATTTCCTGATGAGAACTGCATTACACTGTGTGAATTGTGAGATAATCGAAAGATCTGAATTTGTTGGCTTATGAGGTGTTTTCAGGTATAAAAATGATAGTAAAGATATACTACTAGAAAATTAGTAGTTTGTAGTGATTATGGGAGAAACAGACACAGAGGGACTTGCACAGACACTCAGTGCAATGAGAATTTTCACTTCATTATCTTTTATTCCACAGGTGGATAAAAGAAGAATGAAGGGAGAGTTTTAACTAAACTTACCAGGAGCGAATTGGGCTGCCATTCATTTCCCCAGGGCAGCATTACAGGAATAACAATGAGGTGATGAGGGCAGCATTGTAAGGAGATCAAGAACAACAATGGATGATGAGAATCAATGAGAAACATCAGTTCTATAAAAGAATGAAAGTTTGAAAGTAATCTTTAAGGAGTTGTGGGAGGGGACAGTTTGCCTGCATGAAGATCTAAGCGTCCTCATGGGAATGGGATGGAGCCTGATAAATTAGGTGAGATGTAGTTATTCTTGGCTGCAGGTATCTGTAAGCATGTTGGGATTTTCAAGCATGAATTTGTATAGAAGTTACCAAATTTAGTATTTCAGTATAAAATATAACCACATTGAAATTCAGAAATAAAAGTTAGCGACAAATATTGATTTCCAAGTTAACCAAATCTGTACTGTTCATTTGAGATCAATTTAAAAACATCACTGTCCATGTACAACTACATCTTGATGTATTGTTACATTAACATTTAATATTCTGGTGATGAAGTAGACAAGTTAAATCCATAGTTAATTCAAATAACTAATTTAAATGTCTTTGAACAAATAGTAAAATTCAAAACAAAATAGTAAGTCTCATATTCCAATGTTTTATGAAGTCCTGCATTCTACTCATGGTTTTAATTAGTGCAATGAAAATATTTGAACAATAACATGAAATACTATGGCATAATTATATTGAAGAAATAACTATAGATTACTGTCATGTTTCTTTATCTGCTTGTCCACCCATCTAAAAGACTACTCATATTCAGTATCATCATGACTACCTTCTTAATTTATGAGAACAGATTAACTTTTTATTTTCATTCTTTAAAGACAAGGAAACATTGCAATTTATTGCCACAAAAATAATAATCATTAAACATTATTCCAGGCTTAAACATAGAAAAATTAGGCCTAGCAAACTTGTTATAGTTAGTATTTAAAATTGTGTATCACCAACAACTCAACATTTAACAAATCTTATCAGGTTAGTACTATTCCCTCCCCAGTTTTATTCCCAATGGGTGTTTGTAAAATACACCCCTCCACAGAACTGTTTGAATGATATTATTTGGCCAATGATCATATTGGCTCATTTTGAAAGATAGAATGCCAAATTTCATTGTTATTGTTAAAGATATTAAAATGTCCTAAAAGAAAATGTATAATATCTTTTTAATTCTTTTCTTCTCTTTTTCTCTAAAACCCTCCTAATTCTCTTCTCTAGTTATTTTGAATCTAATTTTCTACTAAATATTACTAAATTACCAACCAGTAAATTTAATTGGTTGATGCTGAAGATGTGGTCACTTTCATAGAAATTTGAATTTTCATATGGATTTGCTAAACTCCAAAAGGTGATCTGCATTTTAATGGTAATGTTACAGATCCTAATTAAAAATATTAAGCAAGCGGTTTCAGTCTCCTGCCCTTCAAGCCATCGCATTCAGGTTGCATCTCGCAGAGTCACGCCTTCTTATTAAGCATATGGTGCGCAAGCATCAGTGGTGCCTTTGAATAGCTGTTCTGTTCCTTTTATTTCCTTTTCTCCGTATAACTTCAAAGCACATAGGTATAGCACATTTATTTACCATGTTATTTCAGTCCTGAAAACCATTTTAGGAACCTGAAATAGGTCCATAAATGACACGTTAAATTTTCACCAGCAGGTCGGCCAAGTGTTTTCCTACTTGACACACCATGGTGTGTAATGAAACATAATGGTGTAAAACTGCTAAGTGGAGGGGAACTGCGTGTGGCCTACCCAGAAAGGGAGAAAGGTCTCTTTCAGAATATATAAATCCTAGTTAAAAGGGTAGTAATATGTTCGGAGGTTGATTTAATAGACTAATTCCAATACATTTTTCACTTTAAGTATATATTTTTTCATATTCTGGACAAATGCCCCCTTTTTAGTTTTTATTGTGAAGCAAAACAGGAGGTTTCCTTCTGACAACTTGAATTCACTTTAAATTAATTTTGAGCATGTATTAATAACAACAAATCTTAAAGTAAAATGACAACAAATGTATATTTTTTTAAACTTGACTAAATGCTTTACATTTACTCTATTGTTTATTTTCCAAAAGTGCATAACTACTCAGTATTGCTCTTTTTGTTTTCCAAATGAATACATAAAGGCTTTAAATTTGTGAAGTGATTTGCTAGATGGGTTACAGTGTTGGAACTCAGGATGCCTCTGTGTGGTTTCCGAGACTATATTCCCGACGGTGATCTGATAATTGTGTAAGTTCATAAAACTTAATGCAAAAGTAGAAAATTAAAGTGCAAAATCATTTGGTTGTTTAGGGAGAGTCAATAAAAAGCTTTTCATTTAGGCAAAGCCTTGTTGAAGGTCTGGCATTTCAGGTGAGGAGTTAAAAACAGTAATGTTAATTAAATAGGGAATCATAGGTGAAAAAAAAAATCTGCCAGGACCTCAGACCAGCGACCCATTGATGTGACCTGAGAGCAGGGCTTTCAGCAGTGATCTGAATCAGAATCTTACAGGAAGCTAACTGAGATAAAATATTATAGGCAGTCAGATAGGGTCAGATCCTCAAAGGAGCCAGTGCAGAAGACCAGTTATCTTGTAACTGTTGGGGCAGACAGACACCTCCCCTGTGGGCCAGACCTCAAGATAAAAGATAAAACAAATGAACCCACACACTTCCTAAGGATAAACCCCAGGGATTGATACTCTAATAGATATCAAATCACCTTGAGGAAGTAAGAAGGAGCCACTAACTCAGCCCCCTACATGAAAAGGCCCTGTTAGGTATTCATGCTTGCTTGCTACATGACTGGCTTCCCCATTTGATCTTGATTTAATCAACTTTACTCAAGCAATTATAATAACGATCTTATTGGTTGTCCGTAGTTCTGTCCCACCTCATTCCCACCTTGTGATTTCCCAGTGACCCACACCTTGGACACACTCCATATGGTGGTTTTACTGTATAAAATTCCCTAAAAAAAGCAGGGTCTTTGACAACCCACTTAGGACCCCTTCTGTCTCTCTCTCTCTCAGACAGTAGCTTTCTTTGTTTCAATAAATATATTCTGCTCTTAACCACTATTGCTCCTAAAATTTGTTCTTTGATTTAAAGAACATGAACTCATACTGGATATCTAGTAGTTTGTGAGTTTCTTATCTCTATATCAAGAACTAGTTCAATTTTATTTTATTGTTAGATTGATAAATTCAATATAGTTTTCATAGCCTGAATTATAAATTATTAGTTTCATGCCTGCTTAATACAAAGGTTAAAGCTTTTTCAGACCCAAACCTTTACTTACAAGAATTATGGACATTACAGTGCTCTGTATTTAGTATTTGGCCTCAAAGCTATTAGTGTTTGTTTTCCCTGAGTTAAAGAAGAAGTTCTTAAGTATTGGAACCTATGTAAGTACTGGTATTGTGTTTTAGGTCTAGAATACTCCCTCTCTCTCATGTATTCAAAAATGGGACTTCTGGCAGGTGATTGGACCATGGGGGTGCTATACTCGTCCATAGCTTTATTGATCCATTGATGAGTTCATAGCTAAATGTGGTGTTAGAGGTGAGACCAGGATGAAAAGTTTGTCACTGGGAGTGACCCTTTGGAGGGCCTTCCTCCCCAGCTTTTCCCTTCTCCCACATCTTCCTGGGTTCCCTGACATGAGCAGTTTTCCTCCACTATGCCTTTCAACCATGATGTTTGTCATTCTGGGCCAAACATGCACTGGATTCTCTGAACCATGAGTCAAATTAAACTTCTCCTTCTTTAAATCATGGCTTTCAGGAACTTTATACGAGCAATGGGAAAGTCACTAATACAATTGGTTTTGCCGCTTGATTTTGTAGTCAGAGCCCAGAGGCAGAATCTTACACCAAGAGATAAAACTAACCTAGGCATGATAGGTCATAGAATCCCAGCATCTCTGGAAACTGAGGCATGATTTGTGAGGATTATTGCAGGTTTTCCTAGAGCATGATCAGCACAGTGACTTAGGGAGACCCTGTCTCAAAATTTAAAATTAAAAGAGGGCTGAGTTTATAGCTCAGAGTTAAAGCTCTAGATACAATCCTTGTAATAGAAAGAAGAAAAGTAAAACATTAAACCAAACTGGCACTTTAATGACCTCACAAGGTAGTTCTCAAAATCATATTGTTCAAAAATGTCTAAGACTTGTGTAAAACTAACTGCCCATGGCAACCTTATGTTAGCCAAATCTGGGATTAAAACACTTGCAATCTTAACCCAAACCTGGAAGGCTCCGACCTCTCTGTTCAGCTGCCTTTTCTGTTCACATGGTTGACTGTGTGCTTGTGAAAGGCACCTCTATGCAGCCTGAAATCTATTTAGCAAGGCTCAGTCTTCAAATATGGGCATGGAATGGTCCACAAAATTGAATGTGATGAAAGCCACAGATTTCCTGAAAATACATGGGTTTAAGATGTGTTTTATTGTTCATTAAATCAATTTTTGATTTTTCATTCATTTGCCAATGTAAGGCACCCTGTACGTTTAGTATTCCAATATGAGATGAGTATTTGCAAACACAAGTGATGAAAAACCAAAAGTTACTAAGTTCCAATGAGGTAAAAACTGCTTCAAAATCTGATTCATTTTCATCCAGTTTGCTTCTCAGTACTGTTGCCCGGTTTTGACTGGGATAAAAGGCATAAATTAGGACAACTCAGGGCTCCAAAATGAGTTCATTTTAATAAATTAGCATTTAGTAAGATCATGTCACTTTCCTGGTTAAAAAAAATGTAAAATTTGCAAAAGAATGTGTACTTATTTGTTTTTTCTTTGCTGTTTGTTTTCTGTTCTGTTCTGTTTTGTTCTGTTATTTTGAGACTGGGTCTCACTATGTAGTTTAGGCTGGCCTGGAATTCACTGTGTAATCTAAGCTGGCCTCAAATTTATGGCGAACCTCCAGCCTCAGCCTCCCAAGTGCTGGGATTACAGGCATGTGCCAATATGCCAGTCTTACTTCTGCAGCGGTTTCTACATAGATGATTTTTGATCTTTTGCAAAGAGGTACTTTCATAAAAGAGCAACATATTGTTCTTTCACCAAATGAGAATTTTTTATAGAAGGTTTGATTATGAAAAACAGATTTTATAATGGGTATAAGAGGGAGATGGCAAAATCTCAAAATATTTTGTCATTGACTCAATATGGTGAGAAGCACATACTGATATGAATTTACATTCTGTAACAAAATCAAAAATAATGCATAAAACATGTCAAAATTTAACAATTTTTATGATCTAGCTTTGGTCCAATACTCTGCATAAAATTTAACTGGATGAGTCCAGACAGAAAGACTTTGAGCCATATTGAGACTCTCTTAAGACATTTAGTCAATCCCGTTCACTTTTGCAATTATTCTTATATAATTACATTTTTTTTGGTTACAATATCAGAAAAAGTGTTCCATAAACATTAGTTTTCTAGAACATGGAAACTCTATTGAGTAATATTTTTAAATTTTTTGTTTTAAGTCTTTTGAAAAATATTGAAATCATTAGTGGTCTTTTAGGGATATATTTATACTTTTGATATTGTTAGCAATCACTTAATAGTATAAAGTTATGTTTTCTGGAAATTTCTAAGTATTTGGATGCTTTGCTATCATATTGTACTTCTTCAGTCTACAGCACTTCAAATGTTTTCTGGCACGATAACTTTTGTATTTATGTATGTATTTTTACTTTTCTTTTTATCAATTGGTTTCAATGTTTTTCTAATTCTAATCCATTTTCTCATTTTAAATTTACATGATATATGTGAGTTACTCTAAAAATAAATATGTGGTATTTACCAATTAGGAAAGACCTAGAATTTTATAATCCTGCTGTTTTCATTTATATTTTTATTAGTTCTTTTCTCTTAGCTAAATAATGTTTATTGATGGTGTTTTTTTACATGTGTTGGTTTGTTTCTTTTGGAGTTTTTGAGAAAGTATCTTGCTATGTATTACAGGGTAGACTGAAACACATGATGGGGCCTAGGTAGCCCTGAAACTCACAGAGGTCTTTCTGCTTCAGCCTTCTGAATACTGAGCTTACAGACATGTGCTACCACATTCACTTATTAGTAATGATTTTAATAAAGAACTTCAAATTGAGCAGATTATATAAAGATGTTCTGTTCCTAAGACTATTCTATAAGCAAGTATGTTCTATTAAGTAGACTTTCCAACTGGAGCGAGGCACCTGAATAATACAATATTTACAGTTTTTTTTTAACCTAAAATATTAAGATTTATTGAATTCTAATCCCTATAGTGAATGGCCTTAAGAGATTATTTAACTCCCTCAAAAATTTGTTGAAGCACTAATATGTACTTAAATAACTTTCATTTTTAAGGGAGGTAAAGAAGGCCTTCGTATTCCCCAACTGGATTAAGCTTCAGTTTTTACTCATCTGTAGATCTCTGGCCTCCCTTTTCTTTTCTTTTTATTTTTTTTTTTTGTGTCCTTGGCAAAGGAACATTAAATAATCTTTATTATCAAACAGCTTTTACAAATCAATAACAAGAAGACAAACATTCACTAGAAAAATTAGGAAATGCCAGAAACAGAAAAGTAAGTGACAAAATAAATACAAATGACTAATGCCTAAGAAATATGTTGAGATATAACAGTAATCAAGCAACTTCAAATCAAAACTAATGAGCTCTAATGTGGTTTAAAATATAATACATATTTAAAAATGCAAAGTGCAGACCACTGAGTATGCACAATCCTATCTTTGTGAAAAAGATATTTTAATAGATGTAATATAGGTCTCTATATATTTAAGGCAAAGTTAGTATAAATACATACTAAGTTGTTCCCTGAGTTAACCTCTGGAGGTGAATTAGATGCTTGAATTAGGATAATTATGTAATTTTTAAAATAGTTTTTTAAAAATTTTATTTAAAGAGAAAAAAAGCAAAACGGGAAAAGGGTAGAAATATTACAGAATCTAAAAAATAAATAGTAAGAACTCACTAGTTGATAAATTATATATTGTCCTCTTAGAAATAGATGTTCAAGTTACAAAGTTAAAGCATACAAGGTGGACATGCAAACAGTGAGACTGCTAGCAGTTCTGTTTCAGGATCCAACAAACTTAGCAAAATAGTTATCTATCCTACACACTTAAACATACATGCAGTTATATCCTTTAGAGCACTTTCTTTTCTTCCGTTTTTTTACCATAGCAATTATACATGTTGGGTTTTATTACTCTGACAGTTCTTATTATTTTTTACACTAGAGACACAATGTGATATTTATAAATATGATTCTTATTTATTTCACTAATGAGGATAGTTTTAGTTGCCTCCATTTATCTATAAAGGCCTCAAAATCATCCCTTTTCATAGGTGAGTAATACTCCATTGTATAAAATACCACATCTTTTTCATCCACTCTGTGGTTGATGGGCATTTTGGTTGTTTCCCAGATTTAGCTATTACAAATTGTGCTGCTATGAACATGGGTGCACATATATCACTGTGATATGACTTCTTCAGTTTTTCTGGGAAAATACCCAAGAGGGGAATAGCTGGACTGAATGGAACTTCCAGTCCTAGTCTTTCGAGAATTCTCCATACTGATTTCCATAGTTGTTGCACCAGTCTACACTCCCAGCAACAGTGGAGCAGTTTTCCTTTTTCCCCGCAGCCTTGCCAACATTTGTTATCAGTTAATTTCTTGATGGCAGCCATTCTTTCTGGACTGAGAAAAAATCTC